>CAIGRS010205031.1:0-11711 GCA_903798395.1 Fraxinus floribunda | reverse complement strand
AATTGCTTTAAAGGGCATTTTTGGCCAAATGAAACGCAGGATAAATTGTTATGGGGTTTGAAAGTCGAATTGTTATCGGCGGCGCTGAGGTACGCCGTGTGGGTTGGTTTTAGCGTGGTGGTTGTGGCCATCGTAGAGGATTAATGGAAGAGATTGTGAGGAAAGGAATTATGTGGGTATGTATTTGACGGAATTCTCGACAGTTGGATTAAATCTGGAATGAGCCAAAAGATGGAGACTATGGAGAAAAACAAATTTGCAACTTGGTACGCACTTGCTAACTTGACGATTGTGTATTTTTAGAATTTAATATTTTAATTTATATACAAAAAAATATTAGTATTGAATACGTTGACATGACTAAAAAAATGAACATGCTTAATTTATCATGAAAGACGAAATTAAAGAGCTTTGAGAAGTTCAATAGGATTGCAATAAACTTCGAATACAATCAAAAAGATAATTTTTATTGAACGTTATAATATTTATGTTTGTTGATCAAATCCCAAATTCAGTTAATTCTGATAACAGTTACATATAAAATGATAAAAATAAATTGAATATAAATAAAACGTAAAATCGATAAAAATATATATATATATATATGTATGTATGTAAAGGGTAATTATATTCAAGCCATAATTTTTATTTCTTTTGCCATTTTAATGCACATTTTCTTAATCTTTACCCATTATAACACTTATATGCCTTATATGCCTGACGATTTTTCATGTCATTTTTATCTTCAAGCTTTCATAGTTAACCTATTTTGTATTTAATAACATTTTTTATTTCTATAAGTCCATTGAAATAGCTTAAAACAACTTTTTTAATCATATTTTCAAAAAATAAATAGATAAAAAGATCGAATTTTATTTTCCCTCATTTCAAAGTATGGAAACAAAATATTTTGATATAAATCATCACCAAGGACGAGTGGTGTTAATTAATGAAATGTTGAAAATAAGAATTCGATGAAAAAAATTAAGATAATTGCTACAATGAGAAAAATTTATGGAGCTTAATTGTAATTAATTTGTGATGTAACAAATAAAAATTATAACGACAATATAATTGCCCATATGTAAATTAAGTGACAATAGGAATGGTAAAAAAACTCGTTCAACTCGATACTCTTGGCTAAACAGGGCTAAGACAAGACGATGATCATTCCCAAAACGGGTACGAGACAGTTACGGGAAACATGGTCCCCGTCTTGCTACGTTTAAAGTTAATTTTAAATTCAAATTTTTTATCAAATAAAAGAAAATATTTATCATCATTATTAAAGAAAACATGAGTTGCTTTTAACAAATTGGAACAAAATTAATAATATTCATTAACTTTTAAAAAAATAAAAACTCTATAATAAATGGGGAAAAAACCTTCCCATTTTAATTGAGTATGTGAGCGGGATAAGAAAACAAAATGGACTGGACTACGTGTACCGAATATTTTTACATAATTCCTTGCCGTCGGCTTATAATAGAGGGTGGAGACCACGTCTTGAGATTTTTTTTTATTCACATGGGCCGTGTGCAAGTGAGAGGGGATAAACAATTAGGTAAATTTTTTTTGTAAAAATTTCTTTATCCTAACAAAAATATCTTGCGGAATGAATGATGAAAATGATCAACACGTTCCATATCCGTCCCATCTGTATGTAAGCGAGTGAAGCCATCAAAATTATGAAGAGGGATGGGAGGGGCAAAGAGGGAAAGACGGATCAAGAGAGTAAATAAAACCGATCACGTCCGGACACATCGCCGAATCAAAACAAAATTTTATTACAACAAAAATAAATTAAAAATCAAAAAATTAGTGACTTATCATTTTCTACTATTTTTACCTGCCATCGAGTAATCGATACTCGTACATATAACGCTGACTTCATTTGTTTCACGAGAAAATCTCTCTCATTTCTTTAAATCAGAAGCCAACAAAAAATCAAGAAAATATAAGCAGAAGAAGAAATGGCGGATCAATTGACAGATGACCAGATCTCAGAGTTCAAGGAGGCCTTCAGCCTATTTGACAAAGATGGCGATGGTTCGATCCCCCTTCTCTTCTATCTTTTCATATATACATATATGTATACGCGTTTATGCTTGTGGTTCTATGTACATATGCATATAAAATTTAGATTTTTGATATGGGTTTTTTGTTTTCATGTCGGATCTGGGTTTTTTTTCAAGTTCTTGTTATCGAGAGTGTTAAGCTCGTCCTACCAATTTGATAGCGGAATATTTCAAGATTAGATTTAAATTTCAAGATTAGTGTTGTGCCACTGTATAAGATGGTGGCTTGGTAAGGGTGAAATTTAAGGTCAAAGATAAAAATAATAATTAGTGGATTAGATATAGCTGCCTTCTGAATTTTATACGACCTTTGCGGTCAACGAGAGATTTTCTTAATCTAGTTTATATAGTTAATTCAGCTGCAAAGAAGTATTTGTATGCTTGTATTTGATGTGGGTATGAAAATATTGCCCCAGAAAATTACGAGTTTTTGATTTTTGTGATAGTGGAACCAGCCTGGGCATTTAATTTGGGCTTTGGATATATTTTTGGATCATGGATTTGATCAGGATTGGAAAGACTGTAAATTCCATGCTAGAAAGGATGGAGCCCAGGATTTATTTATCTGATTTTTGAAAATTCAAGAAATTCTAAAAGTTTATTTGAGAAAATAAATTATTTTTCCTTTATTTTCTTTTACCATGAGGCTTTTTTGTGAAGATTTGGAAAATTGAGAAAATAATGTACTATTTATTGATGTTGTGGAAGAAGAAAGGACATGTGGCAATACATTGATTGATTGGAGTGGAATTTTTTTTATGTACGTGAAAGAAACTTTTTTTGTCGCATATGAATTAATATATCGAAGTACATCATAGTTGGAAAATGGGGAAACTTTGATTTATGGGTGCAAGGGAGGGAAAGTGAAGGAAAAATGGAGCGGTTTGAACATTAATTTATTTGATATGTCTGCGATGAAGGTTTGAAGCATATGATAAGAATATTTTGTTGACTATCCAAGACTAGCAAAAAATGCTAAATGAATTAGTGTGTTGGTAATATGTAGTTATTCTTGTGTGATGAGAATTATGTCATTCTTGTACTTTTTTTTTCAAAGTTCACTTTGTTATATTAGTTGCTTGTATCCTATCATGGAGGATGGTGCGTTTCCTTGTTACATCTACCCATAGGTCAATGTGCGCTTGCATTTTGTTTTGCCTATTCACTTGCTGCATTATGGGTATTATACATAGGTATTTTCTAGCATCAAAATCGAATCTGCAATCTACTTGTTGGACTATATATGGAAGCCTAATTACAACGATCACTAATCCCTTGTTGGATTGTTATCTAGCATCCCTTTGATCGTGGATCAACCTTGGGAAAAGGGAGGTGTGAGAAAATATTGTGTTCTTCACTTCTTAATCATTATTGTGAAAAACCTACATCATAAGTAGATGCAGCTCTCATGGAGAGACACTAATGGTGAATCACTATAATTTTTTGTGTGATTTGTGTTTATCTGATTTTGTTATGCCTATCGTTGCTCTCCCAACTGGGATTAGGACTAAGTCCTAACAATGCTATTTTATTGTAATGTTTTTGGTTGTGAAGCAGCTTATTTGCGTGCATGGATATTAATCAAACTACTTGGCATTATCCCAAGCTGAACTGATTAAGCCAACCTTTTTATGCTCTGAGACATACCCTTATTAAGAGATCATTACTTTTGGGAATGTTTGAGATTAGTTGAATGAACTTCATGTGCAGGTTGCATCACCACCAAGGAGCTCGGAACTGTGATGAGATCCCTGGGACAGAATCCAACTGAGGCCGAGCTTCAGGACATGATTAATGAGGTGGATGCTGTATGCTGATGGTAATGGAACCATTGATTTCCCAGAGTTTTTAAACTTAATGGCGCGGAAAATGAAGGACACAGACTCCGAGGAGGAACTGAAAGAGGCATTCCGTGTTTTTGACAAGGATCAGAATGGTTTCATCTCTGCTGCTGAGCTGCGCCACGTGATGACAAACCTCGGCGAGAAGTTGACTGATGAGGAAGTAGACGAGATGATTCGGGAGGCTGATGTTGATGGTGATGGACAAATCAATTATGAAGAGTTTGTGAAGATTATGATGGCTAAGTGATGTCCTCACCTCAACCAAAATCTAGAACGACTTATGAATATTAAAATTACATACTAAAAAAATCTAAAAAAGTTAGATGAACGAGGTTTAATAGTGTAAGGGGTTTCTAGTTTCCTTTTATCATTTTATTATGGTGTTTAAGTTAACGAATTTAAGTAGTTTGCTGTAATGTTGGAGGAATTTCTTTTCTTTTTCGTTGTGTTGTGTTTGCTACTCGAGTCTGCAGCAGTTTAAAATTTATATTCCATCCTTGTTTGTGAGCCTGTGTTCTGAATTAAATATTATATTCGTGATGCCATTTCTTCTTGCAATTGGGTCAGTATTATATTCGTGATGCCATGAATACCTAATGGCTGCCGGATACGATAATCGAGAACTTCTCTGATTTGGTACGTAGGGACACAGAATGTGTTCCATTTGTGTGGTGGATTTAAGTCACTCTAGGTTGATCACGGGTTCAAGTTATAATCCAGAAGTTGGCTGTGAGGTTTTAAGAGAATTGTTCATATCGAGAAGTTGGCTGTGAGCACTTCTTCTTTGTAGTCATGTTGCTGTTGTACAACTCTAAAAATTAAAGAAGTATCCGATGTGAGAACCATTTCATGAAGAAAAAATATACTCAAAAAGGTCTAAAGAGTCGAAACATGTCGCACGACAGAAACATAATGAAATAAGTCGAAGTATCTCAAGCTTCCCATACCAACGATTTTGAATTAATGGGAAATGTCCGAAAGATCCAAGAAAGTTTTATAATCTCTTCAAGCTTTTCTTTCTCGCATCCATCTTCTTTTTGTCTGTCGGAACTTTAGCCAGAGCAACTTCCTTCTTTTGTGACACTGAAACTTCAGTTTCAGTTGATGAAGTCAAAGCTGCCTGTAAATCTTGACCATTTTCGAATTTTGGGGCCAATGGAGAAGGCAGCTGGGCTGCGGCACCTGACACTGCATTCTTCTGGTCTACACTCTTGATCACGGTGTTTTTCTGCTCAATATTTAGGGCAGTCGTAGACTCAGAAATAGCGCCAGTTTTGAACTTTGGCTTTGGCTTGAGAGCATGTATTCCGGTGTAAAGTCTGCAATTTTAATAAACACTGTCAAATCAGCAGATTCCATACATCACTAAAAAACATAAACTCAAGGAAACACCATCTAAAGAAGGCAGATGAAAGGCTTACAAGGAGTTCAACTAGCTCGACCGAAAACTTTGACCAGCTAATTGAAATAGAGTTTTTCAGTTTTTGGCTTCATTTGGAGTAAACAAACTATATTAACACAGACATGATCCTTGTATGAATTTTCTTGGAGAGAGATTTCAATCTTGGCTATATATATGCCTCTTGTACTGGGGGGAGGAAACGTTCCCCCTTTTTGTGATGTAATGAGAAAAAAATACGGCAGTCTCCAATAAACACATAGTTACTGGCATTTGCAACTACTGTTGGTGATAAGAGATTTCTCAAAGAGGTAATTACAGGTAAAAATGAATTGTTAATCCTACAACACGTTTCACACTTGAAATAGAACTAAAAACAGAAGCACAGAACTGGACAGACAAAAGCAAAGTTAATGCTACTATCAAGTAGGTCGTGAGTTCGACAACACATGAATCAGATACTACAATACTCCACACATGCAACTGTTTAATAGAAAACAGAGCAACTACACTGTGGAAGGACTCACCTTGCATGTCTTGCATACTCCTCGTAATTTTCGAGCAGCATCTTGCCAGCTTGCTCATTTAAAGCTGATTCTGGAAAAGGCTCAATTAATAAGCATCTTATCACCTGCCAATGAAAAAGATTTCATGAAAAAAGTTTAGCAAAGTGTGTCTGGAATGTGAATACACAAAGAAGAAAGCTTCGATTTTGGGAGAACTCATAAATATTGACAGAACTTACAATTAAAACATGCCGTAAGCCAAGACTTGGATTCCAATCTCTTTTCAGGGCATTAACACAAATCTCACCATTGGTAGCAATATTTGGATGAAAAATCTTGGTCAAAAAGTAGCCTAAAACAAGAATAGATCGAATAAAAATAGGTCATGATTGTTATATATCATTTACAGTTAACAAGATAAAATAAGACTCAGAAGTCAATATGATAAGAGAAATGAACTCAAAAGAGAACAACTTTTCATCTCTAACAAACCCCCATTATTTAAATTTATAACCATCACAATCTAATAGGATTAAGTACAGAAGTTTCACGAACCTTTTGGAGGGGATTGTGGGAAATCATGAGACAATATCAACTTCATTCGGAAGATACCATTTTCGTACGGAGTCCCAGCTGCAAGGTTAGAGATGAACAATCACTAAAAGAAATTGATGTTAGAAAACCAGAAAAGTAAAAGGAAAGAAATATTACCTGGGCCTTCAATATCTTATAACCGAAAAGTTATCATCATTCACCACTACTTTAATTCCCTCTGGTGGTGTTTCATCGAGATTCTTCAATTCTCTTGCCAGCTGTTTTATTACGTTTGGAGGAAGATTTTCATTTGTTGCCTATATCAACGAGAGGAAATATGTAAAGATCTGAAACCATTACAAATGCATAATGAAATCTACCAAAAAATACCAAATCAAACACAATAAAACCTAACTTCAGTTTCTATGAAAATATGAATCCCATATTCCATACTGTCTGTAATTAAGAATTATTGCATTGAAAAAGAAAAATGGTATCTTTTTTAATATTAAAGCGTAAATTGCGATCAAGTTCATGCTCATTGTATCAGTTTAGAAGTTAAAAATATCTCCAACTTACCAATCAAACGTGTAAGACTCTTAATATGTTTCAAAAATTCTGAACTTCATCGTTAAGTTGAGTTCTTGTTGCAAAAAACCCATCCACTAGACATAGTTTTATAGCTAAAAAATGAAAAATTGTGGCATGTAAAATATACAGAGTAACAGATGCATTACCATGGCAGGTCAACTTGAAGCTTCTGAAATGCCAAAAACTATGCTGACAAGAAGAAAACAGTACTTTCAGCCTGCTTTACAAAATTACTGTTCTAGTAGTTCCACTGACCGTATAACAGTCACAATAGAATATCCCAGCAAGATAATAGAATTAGAACTAAAGATTAGATTGCCGCCAAAAATAGATAAGTAAGAAATGTCAAATTGGAAATGACTTAATAGTGATGGGCCACAACTAACTCATCGATTCATTTTTAAGTTTGTATTGACCGATATACAAGCTATGGATCTCTATTGCATAGCAAAGGCAAAAAACAAAATCAGCCAAATTGATCATCACAAAAACCAAATCCTCAGTTACCAAAACCCATTAACATTATATCCGATCTCCTACATAGAAACTCCCACCTTCTATGGCCGACTTTACAATTCTGCCATGTAATACTTACCAAATGTAGTTTAGATTACCACTGCACAGGCAGTTATGTTTCTTTGATAAGGTAAGGGCAAAAGTCCAAACAACAATGACACAAGTTTCAAAAGAACAAGCGCAGGAAGAATAAAACATGTCAACAACAATTTAACTGACTCACAAGAACTCATCAGCCCCCAATCAAAAATCCTAATAAAAGAGACATTAGCTATTTAGAAAAACTAATTATAACATGGCCAATAGTTTCCTTAACCAAAATATGAATATATATATTCATTTGTTCACATACACTCTGTGAAATCTTGGCATGAAGAGAAATCTGATCTTTCAAGGGAGTATCATGACAAAAAGATTCAAATCAATAAATCTGAGCATCAAATAAAGAACTTTACACGAATACAAATAGGAAAAAAAACACTTTTCAAATCAGAAACGAGATTAACCCTAAAATTGCACCATTCTAACTCAAGAAAAAAACAACCATTCAATTCAACAATTATGAAATCAATTTAAGAGAACTTTTTTCAGAAAAACACAATCAAGAAACAAAGAAAAGATCAGTAAGCTCACTTCGAATGAAATTTCAAGAATTCACAAAAATGCATCCAGAAATTTAAAATTACAAACACTGCAAAAATGTACTTTCAACCAAAAAAAAAAAAAAAAATTAAAACCCGATGAACAAAATTACCTGTGGAGTGACAGAAAGAGCGAGCGATGAAATTTCAAAAATCCTGAAAATGTTTACAGAAATTCTAAATTAAAAACATTACAAAAATGCACTGTCAACAAAAAAAATATTAATTAAAATCCAGATGAAAAATTTACCTTCTGATAGACACAGAGAGCGAGCAAATGGACTGAAAATCTTAGTGGGATGTGCTGTAGAAGAAGGGCCACTTTTTTTTTTCTTTGCTTTCACTTTTTTTCTTTTTCTGAAACAGTCGCTATCTTTGAAATGTGAGTATTATCAGACTCAGCTAATGCAAAATAAATAAATAAAAATAAAAATTTCAGAACTCGATCTCTCCCCTCCTTTTTGGCAAATGATTGAGAAATCGATTATAAAATGCGCCAACGAGAGAAAGAGAGAGGTGTTCTATTCTATTGCAGAGAGTTGATATTGCCACCTCCAAATTTGAATTTTGAGCCCTAGTTGGATATGAACGTTACAAAGAGATTCTAATTTTTTGTAATCAGAGAGAATCACAATTGCATTTGAGGTAAAAATAAAAAATAATTAATAATAATATAGTCGAAGTGCTATCTTTTTCAACTTATTTTATTAACGGCGTGGCTCCACTATTTACAAAATTAAAATCCATTTTTAATATTGTTAAGTGAATCTCATGTCTAGTTTATAGTGTGAAGGAAGTCAATAATTACGACGACTAACGATCCAATATTTGATGTACATGCACTAAAAATTCTCATTTCTTGTATGATCAACTAATTTTTAATTTACAAAAGCTCGATAAACCCAAAAGGAAAGACAGAAACACTTCTTCAAGGGTATATTGGTCATTGCAGTGGAGTTCAAATGCTACTTTGTAGGGTCGATGTGTAGTGGGAGCGTCAATATAAGTAGATTTGTTATCGTGGGAGCCACGTGTCGGCATATTAAGCCCTTGTTCGATTTATTTAAAATAAAAATCTTTAATTCGTATACTCATCTTCAATCATATTCACACAATAAAATATTTTGCATATAAATCCAAAAAATTTCTCAACTTTCCAAAAAAACCACTATTCAAAATCAAAACATCATTTATTTTTTTTTGGAAATGATGGCCCTAAAAAAAGGGGTAAATAACCTTTTTCTTAATTTTCTTTAAAAACAAACGAATTTTTTAGTTGTACTAAAGATCTTCGAGCTTTATTTGTGTCATACATATGTTCTCAATTTTTTCTCTCATTTTTATCCTCAATTTCTCGTTAACTAGTTTATCCAATCCATGATAATAATTTTCTGTCCAATTGTTGTTGTTGTTGTTGTTGTTTAGTGTTTATTGAATTGAGGGAAAAATATTCTATGCACTTTTATATTTGTTTTTTTGTTAAAATTAAAAATATGAAGAGCAAATATGCCTTTTTACAACCTGCTAATGGACTTTTTAGGAAAATAAATAAATAAAAAGAATTGTCATTTATAATTATACTTGTTAATTAATGAAATGTTAAAGATAAGAATGTGACAAAAAAAAAAGATTGGAGACATAATTGCAAGAATTAACAAAAATTGAAGGCTTTCTGTGCAATAAAAAGGTAGTGGAACAAAAGAAATTTGTTGCAAGATATAGAGTACAACATTTATTTGTTACACTACATTTTTAAATTTTTTTTTTTTCACATTCTCATTTATTTGTTACACTACATTTTTAAATTTTTTTTTCACGGTCTCATCAGCAACTTTATGTCAATCAGAGGATCTTTCGTTCACGACCTTTTCCATTCAAAAATCAGTTTGGAGGATATAAAGATATATTCGTCCCTCGTATTTAAAATTTTTGTCATATTTAAAATGTGGTGCAACAAACAGAAATACTTGCTAAATATTTTGGAAACGCTACCCTCCGATGTATTTCTAATTTATCAAACTGTATAAGCTAAATATCCTGGAAAGACTGTCCTCCGATTTAATTCTAATTTATCAAATAGTATAATAGTATGTCGTAATTACTATATATTTCATATATATGTTTGATTTTAACAAAGAAAAATTGCATTATTCATCCCTTATACATTTCCTAAAAGCAGGTTAGTCTCAAGCTTTCAAAAGGAGTAAATTGATTATTAACCTTTCATTATGTTACACAATCAGTTACCAACAACAATAACCGTCCAAATCTTCATCAAATTCAGTAAGCTATTGAAATTTTTTCTTTATTTATCTGCAAAGAGGAAGGTAGGACTTCTTATCTGAAATTTGTCGGATATGGGCCCCACACTGTGCTGTAAAATTCAAATCTGTCAGCGGGTTAGCATATGCTACCAACCGTTGGAGAGCCCTCTTCTCAACTAGCCGTTAACGGTGGCAACCTCAATTTCAATGCTTTTTTTTTTTTTCCTGATCCTATAAATAATTTTTGAACAGATATCACTTAAATATTTCAATAAGATATACTTCACTATTATTTGTTGAACAAATATCACTTGCATATTTCAATAAGATAAGACTTTTTTCATTTTATCCAACCAAGATGGTCCACCCACCTCATTATCTGTGCAATAATGTATGGACTAAGGAGGGAGTGTGCTCGGGGTTGCCCGGGGGGGGGGGGGGGGGGAGAATTTGAGGGCCTATAATATAATTTCAAAAAAAGCAGCATGCACCCCCAATTTGAGGGCTTAATTTTTGGGAAAGCAGTATTTATCCTCAATTTTGGACAGAAAAATGTTCGCAAATTGAAAGAGAGAGGCACGATCAGGACAAAAGCCACTAATCTGCATCCATTTCTTCGAGTGCGGCTTTTGCTGCTGATTGGCTTCCTCTAATAGATCATCGGGAACCTTGTAATGGGAACCAATCGAAAAGGTAGTTCAAAATTTCAATGATTTTGAACGCAAAGATCATACAGTATCCATACGTGAACTGAAATTACATGAAGTGCATTTAAGTTAAAAATAAAAATTATAAACAATGACCTCCACAAGCTTTCTTTAGCCAATGTAAAGCCTAAACAGGACAGATGCAAGCAGAAACCTCCCCAATAATGAAAATTTTAGTTATTATTATCGACTGGTAGGTAAACAAATGAGCTCAACAAGGATACAGAGGAAATCATAAGTACCATAAGTACATATAATTCCCTCAACATTTTAATTCGGAATACCTTTGCGAGAATGTTTCGAGGTCATCTATCAACACACCAAAATCACAAAGTACAATGCAGTTCCCACAACATTGTAATTCTGCATACCTTTGTGACTTTTGTTGGAGATTGGAACCCTGATTGATGCTACATTGTTTTTCCAGCTAAAGTTGTTTTTTGGTAAAACACGTTTTTATAAAATGGGCTGATTGGGATCTACTGACACCTGTTCCACTGCTGACCATTGGATGAAATCTTAGACTTGGATATTATCTCTTGGACTGACTGTTCATTTGTGTGATTATTCATTTGCTCGACTTTCTGAGGGTTTCGAGAGAGTTCTTTTAGATTAGGGTTTCTTCATTGAT
>CAIGRS010204951.1:0-12379 GCA_903798395.1 Fraxinus floribunda | reverse complement strand
TTGAAGTCTTGTTTTAATATATATTTATTTGAAAAAACATATATAAATATGGATTTAAATAGAAGGGATGGTCATGGTGGTGGTCCATCAACTATAGTACTGCTCATTTGCCTTGCATATCAAGCGACCTTGTACCTCTCTCTCTCTCTCTCTCTCTCTCTCTCTCTCTCAAAAAGAATCATGATCAAACACTCTTAGCTCTTTTTTATTTTTTATGGGAGATTAGATTAATTTATTGTTTATATTTCCATTACAAACTTTTTTGCTATTTCTTATAAAAAAATGACTTGTGTCAAGTCCTCATTTTTCGGTTGGTAAAATTTTTATTGTACCATGAAGATAAGAAACTTTTAACTTCGTTTCAACGGTAAAAATTAAATTCGATTATGTTTGATCAAGAATATATTTCTTAACTTATAGTGCAAGATTTTCTTAAGGGATAAATGATTTTTTTTTTTTTTTTAAAGAATAATAACATATTTTGCTACTCAAGTAATGATTTTTTTTTACTCAAAATTCCAGGTTCAATATGTGGTACATGTCCAGTCAACCTAATATATATTAATATCAACTTTAGCAATGGAAATTAAATATTATTGATATTAATATATAGTTATGTATTATATGATAATTAATTAATTAAGTATGATAATTATACAGTTGGGGTTGCTATTCTTTTGAGTGTGTTTGTAAGTAATTGTCGTCAAGGCCGTTTCCTAGCTTTTGCTTTACCAGTCAAGAAGACCCTAAGGAAGAGCTTTACAGAAGAAAAAAAAGAAAACCCCTCTTCTCTCTCTCTCTCTCTCTCTCTCACACACACACACACACACAGAGAAACCGGCTACATGGTGGTTCTTAAATTAGCAAAGAGATTTAAAGGCCGTATATAGGGTAAGAGGTGCCTTTTCCTTTATCTCACTGGTTTCAGTTAAAGTGGAGGGAATTCTGGTGTTTTCCATGGTTAAAGCAGGTTTTATAGCTCAATCACAACTTACACAGTTTTTTTCCTCTCTCTTCTCCCTCTTGTGTCTCTTAAGAATATTTTCTCTTTCAGGCTTAATCACTTATTTTTATTTTTATTTTTGTTCCTTTTTTTTTCTCTTCAATCTCTTCAGTTGAAGATTTAGTTTTGTTTTTATCTAAAAATAAATAAAAAATCATTGTTCTTGTTATTAAAGAATTTCTTCTATATGTGATTATATACAGCTATTGATTATTTTTCTTTTACAAATCACTCTTTTGTTTCTTTCAGTCCACAGAATATCTGTATATATCAAAGTTCCACCTGAAGATACAAGAAATTATAGGGTTCTTGAAGAAAGGTGGGATTCTTAAAGAATTCTTGGTCAATTCGCGGGAAGAGTGATGAATAAGAATACTCAGTTAGGATCTGTCAACAGTTCTGATCTTATTGATGCAAAGCTTGAGGAGCATCAATTATGTGGAACCAAGCAGTGTCCTGGTTGTGGACATAGGCTTGAAGGGAAGCCGGTACGTATGGATAATTGCATATAATATTCTTGGCTTCAATTGAAAGTTTTTTTAGAAAAATTAGAATCAGTACAATATTAAGTTTCTTAGTTTCTTGCTTATTTTTGTACTGATCTTATTCTTGGAATATTGCTTTTTTCAAAGCAAAAATTATAAGTTTTATACCTACTATTGGACTTCTGCTTTTGCTTTTCCTTTTATGCAGGTAATTTTATTTATTAGTTTCGTGATATTGAACTTGACTGGAGCTTGCAGGATTGGGTAGGGCTACCGGCCGGAGTAAAATTCGATCCAACTGATCAAGAATTAATCGAACACCTTGAAGCGAAAGTAGAAGGAAAAGAATCAAAATCGCATCCTTTGATAGATGAATTCATTCCTACTATTGAAGGTGAAGATGGAATTTGCTACACTCATCCAGAAAAACTTCCAGGTCACAACTACTCTCTCTAACTCTCTTTGTATATTGATGGATGGTTACTTCTACCATAATTCAACAAGTTAGGTTATACTGTTCTCTCTCTCTCTCTCTCTCTCTACACACACACACACACACACACATATATATATATATTGGTTTTATTAAAGAAGTAAAAGTTGAAGACATTTTAGGGTTTGGGAAGTCTTTAGTCTCTTAGTTTGTTCCAACTAAGTAAACCTAACTTTGATTTGTTTTCAGGAGTAACAAGAGATGGATTGAGTAGGCACTTCTTCCATAGACCATCAAAGGCATACACTACTGGCACAAGAAAGAGAAGAAAAATCCAAACCGAATGCGACTTACAAGGGGGCGAAACCCGGTGGCACAAGACAGGAAAAACCAGGCCAGTAATGGTGAATGGGAAGCAAAAAGGATGCAAGAAAATCTTAGTTTTGTACACAAACTTCGGTAAAAATCGAAAACCCGAAAAAACAAATTGGGTGATGCATCAATACCATTTAGGCCAACATGAAGAAGAGAAAGAAGGGGAGCTTGTGGTTTCGAAAATATTCTATCAAACTCAGCCAAGGCAAAGCAATTGGTCTGAAAAAAGTAGTAATTTCAGTAGCGGTGCTGCTGACGTGGAAGCCGGAAATAGTGATCCAAATAGCAGAAAAGATAGTGGGAATTGGCCGTCTAAGGATATAATTCTTCATAGAGATGAATTTTCTGCTGCTGCTGGGGCTTCTATATCAAATTACAGTGCGATTGATATTCAGCATTTGAAAGCTTCAGACCATTTCAGCAATATTCTGCCATTTAGAAAATCCTTTGATGAGGTATTCACTTATTTTTCTACATCTCAATATCCAGAAGTTCATGAAATGGATTATTTATTTTTTGAAACAAAAATAAATATGCTAAATTTGTGGTAGGCAAGTTGTACTTTTTCAAGTAAAAGATCAATCATCTATATATTCCACATGTAGTAGTATTTTGTCATATATTCCTATATTCTTTTTTCTTTCTTTTTGAGCTTTTAACAAGGTAGTTTAACAAAAGTTATCGTCGAGTTCATGTCTCATGCCTACTCATTTATCAAATTGTGCAGCTTTGAATAGAAAATAATAATTTGGTATGCATTTGAAGGAACGCGTTGAAATCACTTGAGATTTTAGATAAAACTAATTCAAGACAATATATTCTGTCATAAAATAATATGTGAAATCATTCATTTTTCTGTCATATTTTTGTTTTTTCTCCCACAGTATTCTTAGCAAAGTAAGCAGTCGTGAATATATGTATTGTAAAATAAAAACAACATCAAGTGAAAGGGCTGCTTTCACATTCAGATTGCTGTGAAAATAATAGCTAGACTTTCTTGATAATTACAGTAAGTTGGCTACTAAGAAAACTTGTAAAGAAAAATTAAAACTATAATTAGATAAATAAAGAATATTTAGGAGCTTGAAAACTGACTAGCCAGCTAGCAAAATTTATCAACTGGTCTGATTAGGAATTTTTTTTTTTTTTTTTTTTTTTTTCTGCAGGCTGGAATTGGAGAGACTTCAATATCAAGGGAAGCTCCGGCTGCAGCGGTGGCCGCCATGGGCACGTGCGAAGATCGTGACATACAGCAGCATCACGTGACTCATGAACCACAAGAACACCACCACCAACAGCATCATCATCATCAGCAGCAGCAGCACCATCATCATCAGATTGTAAATACAGCATACCACATCAACAGGCCTTCACATTCAATATCCACCATTATTCCTCCACCTTCCCTTCATCACACCTCCATTAATCTTCTTGATGACAACTCCTTCCATGTCCCTAGAATCATGCTCCCAACTGAAAGCTTCCAGGTAAATCAAGAAAACAAGCTACATTTTCTTCAAATTTTAGAGCTAATAAGACAAATTAATCAACATTTTATGGGGGAAGCCTCATTTTCTTGAAACCTACAACAAATAGAGAATAAAAGGCCTCGTTTTCCTGAAACTAAATGCATGTTTGGAAAAGATTTTAAATTGACTTAAAAGTACCTTACTTATAGGTAAATCAAGAAAAATAACTCATTTTCTTGAATGTTATGAATAATTAGTAAGGCCACAATAATTTAGTCACATGATTATAAGGCGTGCTTAGGCTAGCCATGATGGCTAAGTCAAATAACTGATCAGGTATGGCCATTTTATGCTAGCTAAACTACAAGCAAGGAATTATATTTTCACTTCATATTTTTTTGTCTTTTTTCTGACAATACATGATCCTATAGATGATTATGTTTTCTGGTTGGGATTTAAATGAATACAAGTATATATACAGACACATACATATTTATGTATTCATATATTTTTTTTGGCATGCAGCAACATCAGCAGCAGCAGCCACAACAAGAACATAAATTAGGAGGAAGGTCTGCATCAGGATTAGAGGAAATCATAATGGGCTGCACTTCAACTGACATGAAAGAAGTAAGTATTACACTACTTTTTGACTCTGAAATGCATGGTTCTGATGTGTTGAACGGGCAACTTAGCGGTGCAAAAGAAAAGTTAAAAAAAGATAATTAATTATATGTAAGCTACTTCTATCCTATGGGTCATATGTCATGATTATAAAACTGAAGAGAAAGATTCATGAAAAAAAAAATAATAATAAATAAGTAAAGAGATGAAATAGTCTTTTTCTTTATTACTTTACCTCCCTTTTTCTTTACCAATTTAGTTGTTTACTTGTTTAGAAGGTTACATTGCCTTAAACTTGATTTTAAAACTCTCCAAAGTAAACAAATTTATATTGCCATGCTATATATGAACATTGCGAATGAAAAATTGCTATAGGAGAAATATGATTTTTTTTTATTTTTTTTATTTTTTTTTTTATCTCTTCTCATGTTTTTGAATCTTTCCTCTTTTTATTTTTTTATTTTTTTTTCACCAATAGGGCTCCTCTCTATCATCTAAAACTTAAGTAATTAGAGAAAATACACATTTATTTACTTAAAGCCATTAGCATGCATCCTCGCATGTATACGGTATCCGTTTTTTATTAAAGGTGTAACACAAGAATAGTTTTTTCAATACATATTAAAATTTTCGTTCTCATTCTTTTACTAATTTTCAACCTTCAATAAAATAATATTTTTATGACATCAATAATTTTTCTTTCTTTTTCAACTATGCATTCTTCATCAATCTACTATTCCAGACTATATTTTTCCAAAATAACGTGGTTCAAACACACCCTTAACGATCACATCTAAAATCTCAAACAGTTAAAAAATGTATTTATTTATCTAAATTTAGTCTTCTTGAATTTCTTCTCTCTAAATATCTCCTCCATGCAAGTTATTCCTTTTCTTTCTTGAAACTTTTTCTTGTTTCTGCCATGCATGTTGGCAAGAACCTCGTAATTGTGCAACTGAAAATAGCACCCGATGTGAATATAAAAGCCTTCAATCGTGGAAACTGCAAGAATCCACCTTTCCCCTACTTTTGAACAATTAAAGTTAGAAAAATGGAGATGTAACCTTTTCCAAGGCTGTTTTAAGAAGGGAATTCCTAACTAAGAGAAGAATCCCAACAATTAGTACAAATGAAGAATATAATAAAGACCATAAAAATTTAAGTTATCTTACTTAAAATGAAAAATGAAAAAGAAGAAAGATAGTGGTCCAAAACCTTTTCCCATGTCGCATCCTAGGAAAGAAAGAAATAAGAGTTAATGTAACTCGATGAAACAATTTGATTTCATTTGAAAATATTAAGAGGGTGTTTGGTGGGAATTAATATTAGATATTTAGTGAATTGTGATAGAAGTTTTTGAAATATGTGGTTGAAAAGATGTGGGACATAGAAAGAATGTGGTTGGTATTGATTGTTTGACTTTAATTTAGATTAAAATCAGATTTTAATCTGGCTCAAACAGGCTTGTGCTCAAGCACTACTTAAGCACAACTGCACACAAATTGTTGAACAACCTCCTCCAAAAAGCTAGTTGTTAAGAGAGTAGTTGGAGGTGGTTGTTGGTAATAAGATCAAGTTTCATTACCGCTTATTTTTGTAAACTATGCATGTTAGGCCTTGTCACTTTTATATCAGTTTAAATTTTTAGATAAGCCTAAACGTTTAGACGTTATGATTTAATTATACTCATCACACGAAAAAAGCACCTAAAAATTGACGAGCTCTTATTTTGTATTGTCGCAGCAGGAATCATCGATAAATGCACAAGAAGCAGATTGGCTGAAGTACCCGAACTTCTGGTCCGACCCGGACAACCCAGATCATCATCATCACGGGTAGGAGCAACAGTACTATATAAAAGAGGAAGCACAACACGTTGAGCAGACAAAATCATTGCCTTGATCATTTCTAGTTACTTCAAGCCTTCCTCAGGTTCTTTTCCAAAGAAGGGCAGATATAGGGACCATTCACATATATATATATATACATACACACACATATATATATATTTGTCCCTTTATCCATCTTTTTCTCCTCTAATTCCTGTCTGCAGAGCTGATGCCTCAACTAAACTAACTGTTCAACAAAATCCATGTTGGAAAAGAAAAGCAAAGAATAGAAAAGAGAAAAGAAAGAGAAAGGGAATTAAAGAAACCAAGAAAGGCTGCACAAATATAACAAGGAACAAAGACTTAAAGCAAGTATTCATCCTGCATGAAAATCATCACCATGATGATTACTATATTATCTTTATGCTTGTAATTCTTATTATTTTGTTCTTTTTTGGGTTCTTTGTATAATTTGTTTTACTGGATTTTACAAGAAAATACTGGTCAAATACTGCAAAGAAATTATAAAACTTTGTATATTTTGAGTAGTGGAAGGAATACAAGGGGCAATTAGAATGGTTTGCCTTATAGAAATGTACTTATATTCATATAATTTAATTTTTAAATTGTATGATGTTCACTGTCGCACTTCTTTTGAGATTTGGAGAAAATCTTTATTGGCTTTCAATAGTAAAGTGGCTCTGCTGGTTTAAGAATTAGACCGAATCCACTTTTCTTTTTCTTGATGAGAAGGGACTCCATAAAATGCCTAAGAAAACGATATTCTTCATGTTTTTGTTGGAAAATGGTTCTTAGGCTGAAATGTGGGTTGATGTGAACCGCACGTGTTAATGTAGGTTGGCGCCACCCATGACGCTCTTGTAATAAGTTCCTGTTTGGTAGAAATTAAAATCTAGATTTTATTCTAAATCAAAATCAATAATTAATTTTAAACACATATTTAAAGGAATCCACAACTTTTGAACCATATATTTCATCAAATTTTATCAAGCTGTATTAAAAACTTGATTTTAATCCCCACCAAACAATGGTTAAATGGAAGCACAACATGAGAAATCCGTCATTGAAAATGCACTGAATTTTAAAAGCTTTCACGACTATCATTTCGCGAAATAATCACACCAAAATCGACTATTGGATTGCGACGAATGAATTCTTTTTAGTGTAATTGAGTTTCAAATGCAACTGAGGATTGGTTTATTGGGACATGGGGTCTTCTGAAGTGGGATAGAGCTTTGACAAGAGTTGGCATACACCGCAAGGTAGCTAGGTTTACCATAGACCAAGGACAATGGAGAGGGACTTCATCTTCATGATATTATTTAAAGTAAATAGGGCTTATTAATTATTTCATTAGGAGATGAAGGACTACTTTGCAAATTCTTTTTAAGTTTTCTACTAGGTTTTTATTGAAAATATTGCTACATATTCCGTGTTTATTAAGTTAATTTGTTTAAATTATTAATATTATTGTGAGGTTTTCTCAAAATTCTCAGATTTCATTTAATCAGCTTTAGAAGTGTCGTTTCATATCGATTTCTCCTTTGAGTGTATTATACGTAACGAGTTCCAATAAATAAAATTCCTAATCTCTCCTCATATTGAGGATAATACAATAGAAAGTCTTCCTTAATGGCTTGTGAATTCTAAGTTAACTAAAAAATTCAGATTTTAAACTAAGTTAAAATCAACAATTAATTTTAACCACATATTTCATGGAACTCAAGACTTTTTCAACCACAAGTATTATTATTTTTATTATCAAGATTTTAGTTTAATCCCGCCGGGGCTTAATTATTGGATGTAATAATTGTGGAATTATTCATAACGCTTAAATATCTTAGAAAGTATAGACTCATGACATTTGTTCCATTTGTTCGTTGAAATTTTGTATTGGTTAATTATCGTAAGTACAAAAACTTAGACCGGCCGTTACTCATGTGTTTAGTTCGGGGGAATTCGTATCTCTCTTATTACTCATAAAATTTCCTTTATGTTACTCAGGATTCGAACACATAACTTTTTGTCTTTTGTGATTCAAATTAAGTCTCTCATAAGACAAATTTCATGAATTTGAATCTAGGATAACGTGAAATAAATTCGTGAATGATAAAAGCGAACAGTAAGTATGAATTAACGACTTAAGCATAGACCTATAACGCTGCAACAAGGTAGTTATCTTAAGTCTACTACAACAATGATCAATAAATAAATATTGTGGGATCTCTTTAAAAGAGAATCATTTGATAATGTTATCTTTTCCTATTGTTATTTGTGTAAGCCATCTAAAAAGAACTATTAGTAGAAGGTATTGTTATATGATCAAAAAGTTTGTGCTTTCACATTCACATAGGTAACATTTATCAAACCTAGTAAATTTCGTTTTCTCGTTTTAATGTTCGGAAAATATATTACTGTGATAGGAAACAGATCGATACGTGCATGCAGCAGGTTCAATGCTACATGCAAACCATAGTATACCTTGTAAACTAACTGTTTTCTTACAAAATAATTTTTTTCAGCTGCTACCGCCATTTTCTCGATCTTCCCAATTGGTCAAGGAAGTTTTTCTGATGGTATGCCTCTGTTAATTTCTTGAACTTTCAACTTCATGATTGTATTCCGGGCTAATTTTTTGGGGTCGTAGCCGAAAAGTTGATAGATAAGACACCTTTACTGTCAATCTACAGAACTATACATAAGATTTTTAAGAGCGATAATGTTATTTTTCGTTACTATTGAAACCCCTTTATTGCTTTATTCTATTCCAGATGCTTGATGTTTCTGCATAATAATGTAAGAGAAGAGATATGCTTGACATTCCTAGAGAGAGAAAGTGAAGTGACGTGCATGGTATTTTTTTTTTTTTTTTTCTCATGGCACGTGTGTATAATTATATAAGGCAGCTTCACAGAATTTTCTTAAGGGAATAAAGCCGCCTCAACTCAACAAGGAATCAGTTGATGATTTCATGAAGATAGATATTGTGTATGGATTAAAGTTTCAAAAAATATTTTTTAGAGCTAAGAAACGCGACAAGAATAATCTTTAGATCTTAAAACGACCAAAATCTCCCCCAAGTCACTGGATTAAAATGATACATTGACTCGAGCAGCCACATAGATCTCGATTGACAAGGTAAGGAAAGAAAATTCAAGCTTATATGGAATGAACGAGGCTAGGAGGTTGCATGACTAAGTAGTAGACCCGCCAGTTGCTTCGAGCCAATCGAGTATATATAGGGGCTGGTAAAAAAAAAAATTGTTTCGGGTGCATTGAGCCGCAAGTGAAAGGTGGTTTTATGGATTCGATGAAATATGTTGATCTTGAAATAGGTCGAAGGACTTTTCTACTCAAGACAATATGCCACGGGTATGTCACATGTCCAAAGTGATTAATTCTTTATTTATCAAATCTTGCCACCTAGATTGGTTTTATTAAAAAATAAATTTTTTTTCAAACCAAAAAAAATAAATAAATAAATGAAAAAGGCAATTTGTGTCATTTTGCTTGGATAAATATTGTGGGAAAAATAAAGAAATTAAATGAAGGTGGTACCAAGGGAGAGTGCATATATGGAAGAGAAGAAAATGAAATGTCACTTTCCACATGCAATATAAAAAAGAAAGAATTAATGAGATGTCTTTATTCAATTCTTTCGCTTTATGGAAGATTTTGGATGCTTTTCAAAGGAGAGTAAGGACTAAGGAGGATTATCAGATTTAGGGTTTGGTTAGTGCATTGAGGAATATCACATGGCCTAATCCACCTTTTTTGGATTCTTCAATATAGGATATTTTTTGAAAATATGAGTTATTTTTTTCAAAATAAATAATTTCAAGGTATATCGTTCCATTCCATTCATATCCGCCACGAAAACATATTTACCAGCTAAACATAGGAATATATTTTAACGAAGTCGACATTCTTAATTTATTTATTCAAGTTCAGGATGGCCTAACTAATGAAAGAAGGATTAACGACTTCACACATGCTTTACTTTGCTTGATGGATATTAGCTCAGATGGTAAAACTCTACTCTTACTAGGGTTGGATATAGTTCGGTTCGATCCGATTCCAAGATTTTGGGATATTTAATAAATGAAATCGTCGGATCCAAATATAATTATAAAACCGTTCAGGTTCGCATCCGTTCCATTCGGATCTATCCGTATCATAATTAATTTTTTTAACATTTACAACAACACTATATAAATACAACTAATGACATGTTCATTCGTAACTTCGATGGACAGTTGGATAGGGGAAGTCGGGCTCGACAGTCAGCTGCTTCGATTTGGACATATAGATGTAGGTTTTCAATTTATCAAATGATTTGTGGTTAGTGGACATGTGCTTACCGAATGAAAGTATGAAATTGGAAATGTGAGGATACAAATTTAAAAATGTCTAAATCTTGGGCTAACAATGAAATTAATAATTGAGCCAAAAAATTGAATTTAGAAATTAGGTTGGACTAGGCTAGCTAGACATTGACTTGACTTGGGAGTTGGAGTATTAATCACTAAATTAGTTAATTGCTAATTTGTTTAGAAAAATTTAAAATAATTTAATTAATTCAATATAAAAAAATATAAAAAATTATTTTGATTCGGTTCTTATTCGCTTATTTGATTCTTGGTCTAGAACTGAGAACCGAACCAAACACAGCGGTTATCGATTCAAATATTCGTTCGGGTATTTAACTTATGAAGAATCGCTCGATTCGATTCAGGTTCGGTTGGGTCCCGTTCGGAAGTTTTGTCTAGCCCTGACTCTTATAATTGATCATTGCAACTACGAGATTATATAAATTTTATCTATACGTCCTGAACATATAAAGTCGTTCCAATTAACACTTGTATAATTTATCTTTGAAAAAGTGTCAAAAATAAAGGGTCATTTGCTGCTTTATCATGAATGCAACATCAAAGACGTATAGTCGAGTTCACCAGAAAATCAATGTCGTTGCTAAAATATTACAGTACGATTACATCGTGAAATATTAGGTTCCAATGTAAATAAGTGATTAATTTCCATAAAATTAGATTATTTGCTCAATTAATAGTTTTTTCTAAGCTAACTTCTTTAGCTTTATTTCAATAGAAATAATGGTATCTATCATAAGTCTAGATGACTACACTTTACGATTCAATTAAATGAATCGTATAACTTTACATTTAAATGAATGTACAATTAATGTCCAATAATTATCACCTAGATTGGTGCTATGTGCTTGTTTGAGGCGCACTGCTCGACCAAAAAGGATGGTGAAATGGTTAAAAATTTAAAGCCGTCTACATAATATTATAGAATTAGATTAGCCCACAGAATGTGAACAAGAAGATCACATACAAATTTACACAAAAAGAACTACTTATATACAACATTGATCATCAAAGTATTTCCGTCATTGTTCCTTGTAAAAACATAGAAGGCTTTGGAACTATAAACATGCATCATGCCCCTCTGTAGCAATTCTAGCATATTGTTAAAAGGATCGGTTTTAGCACGCGCGTGCTTCTGTCATCTGCCTTGTGACAGATCCACAACCACCCGAAACTTTTAGAGATGCGAAGAGGCAGGACAACCTAGCCATCATGAGGATAGTCTTTGGCATTCTGGGCACAATTGCAAGCTCCTTACCAGAATCATCGTTACAAGGGTTAGGATACCCTTCCAGATCAGCTTTCGTAATAATTACAGCATCTCCCGAGGGACAGATTAAACGAGACAACATCCGCTGCTGCTTATATTCTTTAGAAACATTGAAAACTAATATTTATCCAGTAAACACACAGGTTGGAATTTAGATATTAAGATCCTGAATGGAATTTTAGTTGGTATCAGGGTAGACTTTTTCTATGCTCACCTTCCATTGGGAAGGAGCTAATAGGATCCTCGGTCTTCTAGAGCGAACATATTCAAACGCAGCAACAGGGCTCATATTCTTGTATTCAACCTGCATATAAACTCAGTTCACCAATTGTGCTATACCAAAAATAGATGGAAGTGAACAATGCTGCATAAAAGAAAAAGTCCTTTACAGAAAGAACTCACTAGATAACAGAGCACAATGGTTGTGCTCCGTCCCCTCCCAGCTTTACAGTGGACGTATGTTGTTCGACCGCTACAAGAAT
>CAIGRS010204912.1:0-12049 GCA_903798395.1 Fraxinus floribunda | reverse complement strand
CTTGATGTACAAGTGGAAACACCCTTTTTGACCTCTACCTCATAGGTGGGACCCAAATTTGACAGCTAACTGTCATTTTTTTTTTCAAATGAAATGAAAATGTGCTCCAAACGGGGTGTAAATTATAATTTAACTTTGTAGACGAGTATTAATTTATTTGTGTGAAATTAATGTCTACTTTTTTACCGTAAAGTATTAATCTATGTGAACTTGATATTTCACGACACGAGAATTCCTCTCACGTGGGAAGGTCTAACTTGTGGTTGGTAAATGCAAAAAAAGGTATGCATGAGNTTTTCAAATGAAATGAAAATGTGCTCCAAACGGGGTGTAAATTATAATTTAACTTTGTAGACGAGTATTAATTTATTTGTGTGAAATTAATGTCTACTTTTTTACCGTAAAGTATTAATCTATGTGAACTTGATATTTCACGACACGAGAATTCCTCTCACGTGGGAAGGTCTAACTTGTGGTTGGTAAATGCAAAAAAAGGTATGCATGAGAATATCTAGTCAATTAAATGCAAGGATGACACGAGAAGTATTAAGCAATATCAAAAGTGAAATTAAATGGTCACATCTCGACTTTTAGTCATTAGTTGTTGTCCTAACAAAAATGAAAACTATTTGGACTTTGTATTACTATTTAATCATTTTTAGTCTTGGATTTTGAAATAGTATGGACACGACTCAGACGTCCTACCACTCAGAGAAAGAAGTGGGTATATTTTGAGTACTCTAAAAGCCTGTTTAGTAACAATTAAAATCCAATTAAAATTGAAAATATGATCGTTATTGGGTCCCGCCCGTCTAATAAAAGTCAACAATAACTGTTAATTTTTTAATTTTAATTCGATTTTAATCTCTACCAAACAGGCTTTAAATAGAATTCAACAATAACGTTTCTTGATGACTACTTAAAAATTTGATATGATGCCTAAAACCAATTTAGGCCATATCAACGGGGTCTTATAGGATCCACATACATAATTGCAAGATCTCAAGCAATCAAATATTGATCAAGAATCCAAGATCAAGCATCATATATCACCCAATCAAATTCTTAATTTCCAATTAGGCCAAGACAACCCATAAATATTCTCCTCAACTCACTAAAAAATGCGAGTAGTTGAATTATTTGCCATTTAGTTATTCATAGGATCTCTTAGGTATAACACGCTTTATGAATACATCGACATGCCTTTCTTGCATATTAACTTGGAAGAGTGAAAGATACATATCAAGTCGAGACAATAATTCTTTATTTTAGTTTATGGATGGCGCTTGAGGACGAAATGTAGACTTGTTAACACCATATATTCAATATATAAAAAACGATATTCCTCATCTCAAAATTCTTTTGATACTTGTAACAATTGCACAGTAAGCCATTGAAACAAGTTAATTATAAAATCTACTTTGATAATAAGGACCAGTTTGATAGGGATTTTAATTCAATTAAAATTGAAAATATAATCATTATTGAGTCTCACTCATCTAATAAAAGTCAACAATAATGATTAGTTTTTCAATTTTAATCTCTACTGAATGGCCCTAAATAGTGAATTTATATGTAAAAAACCTTGGTTCACGAGAACTTTCTCCTACTTCTTAACCAATCAATTGGAGTTTTGGATCCATGTCAAAACTAGGTTGGTTCTTTTTCAATTTTTTTAATTTTAATAGTAGAAAAAAAAGTGAAATTATAGGCTTCACCCTTTCTAAAAATAGCAAGGACGATAAATCGGAAGTTGGGGTGGGCGAGCAGTGAAAAACGCAATTCCTCGGGGGTAGTTGGGAAACGTGGGGCCCAGTAAAATGGATCTACCTCCTCTTCTGCTATTACCAATCCGATTGCTAAATGCAAAATAAAAAGCAAAGGGTGGAGCATAACAAAATAGTTGGTAGATTAGTTGGCTCATTTCCGTATATATTCCCTACCCCACTCAAATTCTTCCACAAATTGTAGATCTCATTGAATTCTCAGTAATTTGTGAGATTCGTCGGCAGCCTGAGCCTACCCAGATCACATTACTGAGCCATTAGTTGAAATCTTGATTGGATTTCTAGTAGTAATTGTAGAAAATGAAGGTTATAGAGAAGATTCGGGATGCGGCAGCTAATGATGCGAACAGGGTAGTGTTTTCCTTCGAGTTTTTCCCGCCCAAGACGGAGGATGGCGTCGACAATCTCTTCGAGAGAATGGAGCGGATGGTG
Source organism: Fraxinus floribunda (assembly GCA_903798395.1). Taxonomy (NCBI): domain Eukaryota; kingdom Viridiplantae; phylum Streptophyta; class Magnoliopsida; order Lamiales; family Oleaceae; genus Fraxinus; species Fraxinus floribunda. The sequence goes on along the minus strand of CAIGRS010204912.1, from coordinate 9,830 downwards.
GTGCACAACCCGTCGTTTTGCGATATAACATGGGGAGCTGGTGGTTCCACGGCGGACCTGACGCTTGAGATTGCTAACAGGATGCAGAACATGGTGTGTGTGGAATCTATGATGCATCTTACCTGCACAAACATGCCTGTTGAGAAGATTGACCACGCGCTATCTACTATCAAGTCGAATGGGATACAGAATGTCCTTGCTCTACGCGGTGACCCCCCTCACGGCCAGGACAAGTTCGTCAAGGTTGAGGGTGGGTTCGCCTGCGCTCTCGACCTCGTAAGTGTCTCATTTTCACATCTATTGTCTACTGAATCTGTAGATCTGATTGGTTTTAAGCTCATTTTGTTTCTGCTTCATTGTTTAGTACATTTTTGTGCGAAATTTTGCCCTTTTGCTTTACCTGTATCTTGTTGGGAAGTGGCTAATTATGTGTTTGATTGATTGTCTGTTTGTTTGCAGGTGAAGCATATCCGTGCCCAGTATGGTGATTACTTTGGGATCACTGTTGCTGGTTATCCAGGTTGGGTTACACACTCATTTTCTCTCTACGAAAGCATCTTAGGCGATATTATTATCTTATCTTGCTCATTTTCGCTGTGATTATTTCGTGATTCTTAGCTTGATCAATACAAATTGCCCAATGTTAATGCTGTTTTATGTACAATTTCACAATACTGGTTTATATGTTGTTAATTCTTTTGTTTATGAACTACATATGTATTATACTCCCTCCATTTCATAAAGATAGTCCTATTTCTTTTTTCAGATTAAGAAAATTCAGTTAATATAGTTAAAATAATAAATTTTACTATATTTTTCCTGATATACCCCTATATTAATGCAATCAATATTCAAGGTAATTAAATTATGCATGCAATATTCAAGATAACTAAACTATTCTTGGTACTAGTCATTGTTTAATGCAAGAATCGCGGTACCAAAGTCATCCAATACAAATACAAATGAATAAATTTCATGTAAGATGAAATGGTTTTTTGGCTTTTAATTTATTGTTGGAACTACAATTGAATAATGTAGTAGTTTATATTTGTGATAGCAAAACACATTAAATAGGGGCATATTAGAAAACTAATATATTACTACTATCATATAAGAAATAAGACTATAATCTGGGATAGACAAAAAAGGAAAATAGACTATCTTTATGGGACGAAGGGAGTATATAAGTACAATTCAATATTGCTATGCTCCAAGAATTCAAAAACCCCTGTGGGCTTTGTTTATAATGCATCATTTTTTTCATTCTCAGAGGGACATCCTGATGTGATTCAAAACGGAGTGGTTACGGAAGAGGCATACGAGAACGAACTTGCTTATCTTAAGAAAAAGGTTGTTCCATTCTCCCCAAAATATTAGTAATTATCTTTGAATGAAAAGAATGTGAATATTGATTATTAGAAATTCTTATTCCCATTTTTATGGAGTTTCCTACTACAGGTTGATGCTGGTGGTGAAGTTATTGTAACCCAACTCTTCTATGATACCGATATTTTCCTTAAATTTGTCAATGACTGTCGTCAAATTGGAATTACCTGTCCCATTGTTCCGGGGATTATGCCCATCAACAATTACAAGGGCTTCATTCGGATGACTGGTTTTTGCAAAACTAAGGTATGCACTGTGCTTGGTAAAACTAGATAAGCTGTCAAGATATCAACTGCACTAATTTCATATTATTGTGTTGGCCTATACACCCTGTTAAATTGCTGTCTTTTGAGAAGCGAGGAAATTGTCGTTGTACAGACTCCAGGCAGTTCATTCTCATATATGTAAATAGTGCTTGTTTGATATTGACTTTTTAAGAATAGATTTTGAGAGAAATGGTTTTTTTTTTTTTAAAAGAATGGGTTGTTAAAAAATAGGGAAAAATTATAGGTCCATGGGCAAAAATATTTTATTGTGAGAATGTGTGGTTGAAAATGAGTTTTAAAGAATCTTTACCAAACAGGGCATAATATCTTTAAGAAAAAAAAAAAAAAAAGAAATTTGGCAGGCAGATAGTTTTGCTCTACATTTAGATTTGTGTTGATCTGTGTTCTTTCTGATATTTTAAAGACAGTCCATATCCATATCCATTGCCATCACAATTATGTTAAGGTAGCATATTTCTCAATGACTGTCTATGATCAGTTCAATTTTATCACAGAACCAACACATCTTCAGTTATATGGCTCTTTCCCCATCTTAACATGGTTATGTTCATTCATACTCACAATCTATTAGAAGTTGAATCAAAGGGAATTTGAGGTTGATACTAGGCTTTTGAAGAGTCATCTGGAGAATCATTCTGTATGTTACGAGTATGTTTTAGTAGAATTTCCAGCCGAATTCATCAATTTATTCTCATTCCACCTCTATCTTATCAATTTTTTTAGTTTTGAAGGTCGAATTCAGAATCTCTTTTGAAACCTTCTACTGTTTTCTCATCTGGTTTCTTTCTTTCAACCCATCATCTCTGCCTGTTCAATATAATGTTAATTTAATTTTAAGTATTCTTGTCATGCTTCAAGCCAGGGATAACCTTCTTATCTAATAATCACTGTGGAATTGGATTATTGTATAGGTCTGACATGATAGTTCATGTTTTTCCGTATAGTGTTCTTTCTCTTACATGTTTTGTTTACTAGAGAAAATATGGAACCTCGAGGATTTCTAAGGTGCTTATGCCATTGATGCGTAAACCTAATTCTTTTCTAATGACATATTGTAGATACCTGATGAGATTACAGCTGCTTTGGATCCCATCAAGGACAATGAAGAAGCTGTTAAGGCGTACGGAATTCACCTTGGAACAGAAATGTGCAAGAAGATTTTGGCTAGTGGGATCAAAACATTGCATATTTACACGTTAAACATGGAAAAATCTGCACTGGCAATATTGATGGTTGGTTTATGTTTAATCAACTGTGCAGCTTCAACCTGAAAGTATCATTGATATACTGCACCTATAATATGAGCTTATGTAGACTTGCATATGCAGAATCTTGGGCTGATCGAGGAATCCAAAATTTCAAGGTCCTTGCCTTGGAGACGTCCCACAAATATTTTCCGTGTCAAGGAAGATGTTCGTCCTATATTCTGGTATATAATGCAATTGGCTCTAATTGCAGATGCCTTATAGTTCTGTAGTTACTGACAATATGTACTCATATGATCCGTTATTGCTATTATTGTAGGGCTAATCGTCCAAAAAGCTACATCTCACGGACTATAGGTTGGGACCAATACCCTAGTGGCCGATGGGGAGATTCTCGAAATGCATCATATGGAGCACTCTCTGATTACCAGGCAAGTACAATTGATTGCACCTTAGCTCTTTGCTCTGTAGTCTTTGTGCAAGCACAATCTATTGTTTATCACACTCCGGCGATTGTAGTGTTTATGCTTTTTTGCTGGTCTGATGCCACGGAAAATTAAAAGCTTCCTTAGAGCATGAAATGGGTAGTATGCGAGTTCTATCTTTACAATAGCCTAAATATTTGCAATCTAGAAATGTCTCCGCAATCATCCCCGGCACGCTGCACAACTCTCAGGGGACTTAGTTAATTGACTGCAGCTCCAGAAAATCAGACCACTATATCTTGGCCATTCACCAAGCTCAACTATTTTCCAATATTTTGATTAATAATATAATTTCATCGGTCACCAAGAAAATGTAATCATTTACAAATATCTAAAGATAGCTTGCTAGAGCCTCTTTTTGTATAAATCAATCAAGTGAATAACAAGTCAGAAAATGGACCAAATGATTACTAAGATCCAAAAAATGGGTTGTTATGCAACCCAATGACACTAAGTGAAGCGGGAAGACCATCACTTCACCAATTGAGCATCAATTACTTTTCCAAACCCTTATTTTCTGTATAAAGATTGCAACGTAGAATCCTGAGTAATTATTTAATAATCCTTGCCAAATGATAAATAAACTTTCAAATTATTAATCTCTGTTAACATATTCTTTTATTTTCACTGTCTTTTACTGATTTCTCAACATGTAGCTTCACGCAACTCGAGATTTACTATTTCTCGTATCCTTTCTTCATGTTTGCATAATTGATTTTCTTGATGTTTTCAATCTTCTTTTTTTCCCTCGTAAGAGGTAAAGTTTCTTATTAATATCTGACACAACCCTCAATTTCCCAACAGTTCATGCGACCACGATCACGCGATAAGAAACTTCATGAAGAATGGGTTGTTCCTTTGAAAAATGTCACAGATATTTACGAGGTATGGTTTTCTGTCCAGAATCTATTCTTAAAAATGTAATTGTTGTGAAAGCTGGTCCTTATGGGATTTTCATTCATCAGAAATTTATGAAGTTCTGTCTTGGGAAACTGAGAAGTAGTCCTTGGTCCGAACTAGATGGGCTTCAGCCAGAGACAAAGATCATTAACGAACAACTTGGTAACATAAACTTGAAAGGTTTTCTCACCATCAACAGCCAACCAGCAGTTAATGGTGCTAAGTCTGATTCTCCAACTGTTGGTAATATGCCGTCTTTTCCTCTCTCATTTATGTTCATTTGTTCATTTGGAGATATTATGTATTTGCATGTATTCCTGCAATATATGAAGTCATCAACTTTTGAATGTATGCAGTTAATTAACACATTGTATAAGTTAAATTAGGTTCAAGGCTGCATAAATTTTAAAGATGCACGTATTTAATGAATAAAAATCGTGAAGGAATGTAGTGCACAATATTCAGGGACCAAATTAAAACACACCCATTGTTTGCATTGCTAGAAGAGATGGAAGAGTTCACTAGCGAAATAAAGAAAATGTGATGAGAAGCTAGTTCATTTTTCTATTATTTGGTTTAGATGAGATAAGAGAGCGAAATGGAGTTTCTTTTCCTGTTCAATTTCTGGTACTACTCGTGGAAGAGAAGAAACTTAAAATACCAATTCCCAAGCCTCCTCCTTATCGTTGGATCATGTCAAATTGGGGAAGATGCATATGAGGGCTATCAATTTTTAAGCTTATACCGCTTCCTCCAGAAAGAAACCGATCAAATTCTACTCCTATTATTGATCTCCACTATGGTCAACATCATTCATAGATTGATCGGTGCATTCTTGAGGATGAGCAAAGCTGAGGCGGTCAAGCTGCTGAAAACTTGAACAGAATTGAGGTTTCTTGGCAGCTTCTTCATTCAAAAAAAGAATGGTTTTGATTAACCCCCCCATACATAAGACATGACTTTTTAGCACCTTTACCTTCTGCCCTCGCTCAAAATTTGCTACCATGAATATGAAAGGAAAGGGTAGGCCTAAAAGGAATCCTCTTTTGTTTCTCTCCATATCAATTTGGCTTAGATGGTGGCTTGATTGATAAGGAGAATGGTCTACTTCGTCAAGTACCTAGGTTAGGCAGGAATCAGGTTGCCTCGTTTTCTCCAAATCTTCTCAATATGGACATACGAAGAGGTGGTTCTGTTCTTTTGTTTTCTACATATAAATCAATCTTATGATATACTCTCTCCTAACAATATATTATTGTTGACTTTTGCTGTTTCATTCTAGATATTGAACGCAATTTTCTAGATTTTATGTGTTATATAATAATATAAAGCCAGAATTGCTTGATGGGAGTATAATGGTTATATAATAATATAAAGCCAGAATAGCTTGATGGGAGTATAATGATTCCACTTGGACTACGTTTTCTAGACCGTGACCTTATATGCTGGTTATTATGTACCTCAAATCCGATTTACAATTGGAACTTCCATATTTCCTAAAACTGTGTCTGATTGCCATGCTTATTATCCTCTCATATCATTCACTATATTTTCTTATACCGCGTTTATAACACGTGACTTGTGATCTACAAAACAAGTGGTTGTGAAACAATCCTCTGTAAATGCCATTTGTTATTTTTTCACGGTAATTTGTTGAATGATATTCCTTGTTCGTTCTCCACCGCTCTCTTCGCATGCATTTGCAAATAGAAAAGCAATTATGCTCGTGATGCCCAACAAAAGAAAGGACACTTTTGTTATGAATAATATTCAAGGATCCCAATAAATGAGTTATTTCAACACACCTGCTTATTCTTTGCATTTAATTTTGATTTTTCAGGATGGGGTGGGCCTGGGGGATACGTTTATCAAAAGGCATACTTGGAATTTTTCTGTTCTCCACAGAAGTTGAATGCGTTGGTTGAGAAATGCAAATCTTTCCCGTTCCTTACCTACATGGCTGTCAATAAAGACGGAACCTGGTTTTCCAATGTCAACCAAATCGATGTGAATGCAGTGACATGGGGAGTCTTTCCAGCAAAGGAGATTATACAACCAACCATTGTGGATCCTGCCAGCTTCATGGTGTGGAAAGATGAAGCATTTGAAACATGGTCAAGAGGATGGGCGAAGCTCTATCCAGAAGGTGATCCATCCACAAAATTACTTGAAGAGGTCAGTGTTCTCATAATATCCTATAATTTTATCATATTTGTCATTCTCAGAACTACTTTAATTTTTTTTCTCTATATTTTCCTGTTTTTGATGGTCATGCAGGTGCAAAGAAATTATTTCTTGGTCAGCTTGGTTGATAACGATTACATCAATGGTGATATGTTCGTGGTGTTTAAAGATATCTGAAATAATTGAAGTTTCTCTCTTGAAAGCCCTGCTTCATGCATCAGTGCTTCCTCTTTACTTAAGTCACATTATCATTCGTATGATTTTACTCAAAAAGAGTAATCAGTTGTTGTTCCTTGTGTTCAAACTGATTTTATGGCAATGTAATAACTTAATCCATTGGATCTTGAAATCTCCATCTTAAGATGTGGAACAACACAAATTTATTGATTTCTATCATATTTAACAATTGGTTTTTAAATAATCATATACATGTATCTTGTGCATTGCAAGAAATGGAATATATCTGAGTATTTGGGGGACGCATATTTCTTGTAGTGTTAGCATCAATGTTTTGGGGAATTGTTGGCATATATTGTTGTTCTTATGGTCATAGTTGGGTTACTTATGCTGCATCACACAGAGGTTGATGTTGATGGCCATTATTTGGAAAAAAAAAATGTTTTGAATAGTGAATTTTTGAAAAATGTGTGGTTAAAAACTTATATGCAAAATATTTTATTGTGTGAATGTGTGGTGGAAAATGATTATGAAGAAAAAAGAGTTATGAATTAAAAGTCATCAAACAGCTTTTTTTGCTTAAAACTTGGAAAGTTTCTTGGTGATTCAATTGTTTGTTACATTCGAAGCAACAAGTTATCAGTTCAAAGTAAATTAAAAAGATGAATCCTACCAAACCCTATAAGTCAATTCAAGGTTAAGCTTGTTCTCTTGGCAAAACCTATAATGCACCTCTTAACAATAGCAAACGAAGTACAACAAAATATACATGTCCAAAACAAATTCATTAGCAAAAACGGGGAGTTTGATCACCAACCCATCATTATTGCATAGTTATATATATGTGGTGAGTATAACTATTACGCCTTGCGTGCCAAGCTCGGTTCAGTCTCATTCCCACGTTTATGCTCTTCAAACTTATCAATAGCTACCTGAAGTTCATCAGTACCACCGACAGCCCTCATAGTGTAGAAATAGACCCCAAAGACAAATGCCGTCAAACCTCCAGCAACCACAACATTCTTGGTCTTGGGTGCAAGCCCATAATATCCTGAAAAAGGACCAGCCATCTAACAAGAACAACACAAATCCTTCTGCTATGTCTTCAAGACTGCAAATTAAACAAGCATTTGAACCTTCAGAATCAGTGTTCAGCAATGAGCCAATCATGGTCGACCAGATAACATTGTTTATTTTTAAGGACAATATACAACCAACCAGTCGGTTAGAGCCAAGCCCAAACGAGCTCCAGGAAGAATTTCCAAATACAATTCTTACAAATATGACAGATGCAACAAGCTAAAGATTATTACATATAGCTCGAAAATGCAAGAGTTAGATCATTCTATGGCTGATGGCTCTACATTTCTCAAACTTCACACTTACAAATCCTAGGATGATACTATCTAACAAAATTTCTCCTCAAAACCATCTAAAGTTCTATGTGCAAAGTCTCATGGTCCCTGCTTGGTTAAATAAACTATAAACATAATTATATATATAGGTCGAAAATGGTGGAGTATAGTATTTGTTTTACTATGCTAAATTTAGAGTTTTAGATCCATTCTTCCTTCCATGGCTTATTTATTAGATTATATGACAACGACTAGTTTCATTCAATACAACCAGATTATTAAACCTCGAGCATACAACCAAGAATTTACCACTGCAAGAGTATACTCAAAAGGAGGTCACTAATTTTCTATTATTATACATCCAATTAAGATAATAATACTAAATTAAGGAGGGTCAGTCTCAATTACATGAATTATGAATATCATCAGGAAATGTTATATTAATGAAATCGTGCGGATATAATGTAATTGAATAAAAACATTATGATTTATCGCTAAAAAAATGTATCTAATTGAATGTTTCGTTTCCCATAAGTCGATTTCTATGAGCTTTAGCGTAGAATATTTGCGCAATCAATCAGAAACACGAAAATAGAAGAAGAAAAAACCAATTACTAAAAAGGCTAATGCTTCCTCTAATCGCTAAGAAATTTACAAGAAAATCCGTTTAAAAGAAGAATTTTTAGGGAGATTAGAATTTGAACCTGAAGTGATTGAATCGAGTTGAAGCCCTAGAGATTTGCTCTGTGAAAGAGTAAAATTTTAGAAATAGGATTAGTACGAGCATTATATTCGTCTATTTGGGCTGGGCCGGATTTGAAATGTGGCACTTCATACACTTGTTGGCTTCTATATTTATTGGATTTTGTGTTTGGAATAATTCAAAGGGAAAATTAGACCAATTACTTTACAAAATTAAAGAATTTGAATAATACTGTATTAACTGATTAAAAACTTTTACCACGTAATTATTACGTTCTAAACCCCCAAAACTCCAAAGCCCCTGAAACGATTACAGGGAAGGGAAATCCTCAACCAAAACTCCAAAGCTCAAATCAAAGTCCTTGAGTCTCGATTCTTGAAAACTACTAAACGATTACACGGAGGAGAAATCCTCAACCAAGCAACGACTCCGCCCCTGATCCTCGCCCATAACTCAGGTTCTCCTCGCCCAATACAGATTTCGAATTTATTTATTTTTCTGAAATGACATTGTTTGATACTTTGGTTACCCTTTTCAAAAAATAAAGCCGATGGCATCTGCTTCTTCAGCAACATAAGTGGACGTTCCTTTTAAGAAGCCATAAGTTGATGGCATCTGCTTCTTCAGCAACTAATGGGAATCGTTTTTGAAAGAAATAAAGCTGGAAAAAACTTCCCGTTGAACCTGTTGAAAAAAAAAACAAACAAATATACACTTGCCAAACACTGCTCAAAAGATCGGCTGTTCTATACTTCCCTTCGGCAATTGTTTTCAAGATAGCATCCTGGATTCAATCGGCTTTATCGTGGAGCTCCAGATGGTACAACATTGTGACAGCACTCAAAAGCAAAGCAGTTGGATTTGCCAAATTCTACATGGACTCAATAACATTAGATGACTAATAAATAAGCAATTTTAATAAGAAAAAAGCATTAAAATTAAATGGATTAAGTAGAAATGAAGTCAAAGTTTACAAAAAGAATAACCAAAGTATCAAACAATGTCATTTAAATATGGTAAAATTGTGGTATTTGTTATTTTTTTGAGTTTGTGTCACTTTTTAGCATGTGTGTCATTTTTTTTGAATTTTGTCACTTTTTTTTTTGAGTTTGTGTCAATTTTTTGAGTTTGTATCACTTTTTGAGCGT
>CAIGRS010204890.1:0-15602 GCA_903798395.1 Fraxinus floribunda | reverse complement strand
CAATTCACTAGAAAACAAGTTCTAGGCAATTACTTTATCTGAAATTCATTTTCTTTTCATCAATTTTTCACCGCTGCAATCAACGGACCCTAAGGTTTTTCCCTGTGTACAGAATAGCCTTTACACAAGGCTTGCAGAAACCTCACATGGGAGTGGGGCGTGGGCCCTCCCAAGTGAATATTTTATTGCCAAATAAAAAAAACCACTCCCCTTGTTGGGTCATATCTGGAGGAGTTCTGTGACCCCTCCTGTACAAGTAATTCATCTCTTAAATTAAATCTCTATGATGTTAGGTTACCCCTAATTAAGGTTATATATATAACATAATTTAATTAGTCGCAATAATATTTTAGTGGCATAAGAACAAAATTAATGAGCTAAGCTGACACTATGGAGTTAAAAAGAAGATTTATTGCTATCTTTACACTGGTTAAGAGAAGAAAAAAGTGGATTAATTAATTTCATTTTCTTAAAGTAAACGTCTGAATTAATTAATAAGCTTATCATCAATTGAAAATGGAAGAGGCTAGTAAAAGTGAGGAGGCTTTTTCTTCGACAAAAAAGTAGGTACGATTGTTCATATTCTAGAAATATTGTGTGAAAGAAGTTATCGTGAGAGTCATAAACTCAAGACTATATACAATATAATTTGATCGTGTGGAAAAGTGATAGACATAAAAAATCATCTCAAGATCAGTGTTCTAAAAAGTTATCCTAAGCTTGAAGCTCGGGCAAAACGCATCGCTTCGTGTTTAGACATTTTTTTTCCAATTCCTAAACGGTTGAATTTTTTCCTTCCTTGCTATCTACATTATATAATTATGATCTTTAGACTCATTATTTTGTTACAAACCCTAAAAATATGTATGAAATTCATGTAGATCTATTAAATAGGATCTGCCTAGTTGAAAATTGAAACTATAAAATATATTCTAATTTTTGCATTTTGAAAACTTGAAAATTGTATAATTGACTAATGATTTGAATTATTAAGAAAATATAGTATTTTATCATTTTAGATGTTTGATATGTATTATTTTAATTATTAAATGATTTATGAAATGACTAAAAATCTAAAATGATAAAGTCTTGCTTAAGCTCGTAAAGATTGAAACTTTTCATCCACGCCTAACTGCGTTTTACGCTTTTTAGAACCTGTTTGAGACTCAAAGTTTGATATTTTGTACTTGTACGGATATAAAGATTAAACATTGAAAATCATAAACTCGAGATGTAACGAGTTTTATATTGTGCTAAAGAAATTGACCTAAAAAAATCATAAAGTTGAGAATTACTTATAGCGGGGGGATCTCCTAGTGTCTATTTGGTAGAGCTTTTGAAAATTTAAAAGCTATTATTCTAAGATTAAGTTGCTTTTGAATAAACTAATCAAAGTTGAACAAATGTTGCACGTTATTTTGAAATATTTTATAAATATTATGAAAGTAATATTTGACTCTCCATTTATTCTTTTGATCTAAATATAAGAAAAATGCATGCTTCTGAAAATAAGTGTTAATTATCATACATGCATGCAAATAGTAAAATGTATACTTGAATGTGAGTATTAGAATTAGAATTATAGTTAAATGCGTAAATGAAAATGAATGACAAATACGATATTTATAATTAACGTGGATGTTAATTAATTTAGGATTAATACCAAAAATATATACGCAACAATAAATGTTAAATTATTTATATTACATGAATATAATTAAATTTTCAATTAAGTGAAACTCCATATTAATTAGCATACATGGACGTGAATAATGAACTGTATTTTTTAATGTGAAATTCTAATTAATATTAATTAAATGGATGTGAATGTTAATTAATTGAGAATTAATAACAGTGACATGGACATGAACCGTGAATGTGAAATTCTAATTAATATTAATTAAATCAATGCGAATGTTAATTAATTATTGTATTTATTATAATTTGTAAATTAAATACATATTAAAAACGAAAAGTAAAATATTATTAAAATAATTGAATTGAAAAAATGATTTTCGTGATATTTAATATATTATAAATTTGAATAATTTTTTGAAATTGTTCTATTTAATTAAAAGAGTTTTTAGAGGAAATCGACATAAGATAGTTCTTCTACAAAAAATGAAAATAAAAGCAGAAATCCTGTCAAACAGACTCATAGTGTATCATTAAAGTAATGATATTTGTAGTGAAAATTAACGGTAGTTTTCCTACGTGACATTGTATGCCACATACGAATATCATTACTCTTTTACAACATTGGATTGGGAATTATGCACATTGTGTAATTATTGTGCAAGATAAGGAAAGGAAGTAATAGTGCTTCTACTTCGTCTTCTTGTATCTTTATTGCACAGCTTTTATGCCCCACAATCATTAATTTCCCAATGGAGAAAAAAAGAAGATGCTACAATAATTAAGGTAAGGTCCATGCATAAAATGGATTTGGTAGTATGTCAACATAATTTGTAAATTTTATTGTCTGGCTATGAATTGGCTAGTACTTTTCTAGTTCTCTTTTAACTCGATAAGACGACTATTTGAGAAAGTTCATTTGTTAATCGATGGTTAATACTCTAAGGCTTGTTTAATTTTGTCGATATTAGGGTTTTTCCTTTCAATAAATATGTGCCCAAAGAAAATAAAGCCCATGTTATTAATAGTGTTGAGACCAACTCGAAAGGGCAAAAATTAAAATAAAAAATCATATATTTGACAATTTTTTGGGGAGATTAAGAGGGTGTTTGGTGGAGATTAAAATTAAATTTTTAGTAGATTGTGATATAAGTATTTGAAATGTGTGGTTAAAAAGTTGTGGGACCCATGAAAGATGTTGTTAATATTAATTATTTGACTTTGATTTAGATTAAAATTCGATTTATTTTAATCTGTATCAAACATGGCCTAAATTCTTCATCGTTCTTATAATAAAAGTATTTTTTAAACTACTTTTTCATTAGTTTTCTCAATGAACGGGAAATTATGTAAGAGTTGAATTTAGGAGTCTTCAGTTAAACCGTCTTGCAGTGGTGGTGGAGATTCAAACCGACAAAGCATATAGGAATTATCCTCAACTATTCGGCAAATTGGAATAGCTTTCATGTTCTTGATTTATATTTATATATATATATATATATATATATATATAAATTCTCTTGGAGTTAGTGGGATAGTGGTAGGTAATGATACAATTAGTGATGCCCCGTCCTGAATGGGGCGAAAAAAACTCGTCCGACGGATTGGTGGGACGGGGAGCGAACCCGAACCCATCCCGTAAAGAATAAAAATAATAATTAACTACAAACCTTCGCCCCGAACCCGTCCTGCCCTGTCTTAGGTGGGACGGGGGCGGGGTGAGGGAGTAGCGGGACGGGAGTGTCCCGTCCCGTTGTCATCTCTAGATACAATATACATACGTTGATGTTGAAGAACTCATCGCTGGAAGGATTGGACAAGACAGTAAAAATTGCAAACGTGTAGTTTTGGTAAGAATAATCATATTGCAAAAGCACTTTACCAAAAAAAAAAGTCGAAAAGTTACTATAAATATTAAAAGATTAATGGTGTCTTATTTAATTATAAAGTAACTAAAAACTTTCTATACTCTTCTTGTGAGTGTAAAAATCAATTAATTACATAATTTCAATATCAAAGAGTTTCATTAGTACTTTTTTAGCTAATTAAAAAATGAGTCTTGCTACTTGTACATAATTTTGTGTACATCAATGTGTCCACCCCCTCACATGGGGGTGTGGCCCACTTAGAGATAATATTTTTTATTCAAATGGGTCTCACCCTCATATGAGAGTGTGGATATCTTGATGTATAAAAAATTATGTACAAATAGATAAACTCTTAAAAAATTCTCAACTTTTAAGGGATCCATATTAAATTGACTACATTTTCTACACGTACTACATTAAAGATCTGAATTAGTTTATTTATTTTGATATTTGGTGTCGAATATCATACTCGACTAAATTTATATCCAAGCTCTTCCCCATCATTTTATGCAATTTATAGGTAACGTGGATTAAATAAGATTGAAAAAGAAATGATATCGTACTCAAAATAAATTTACGTCCAATCTCCTCCATCATTGTACAAATTTTATTAGCGACTTGGAGTGCATAAGTTATCGAAGAGGAAGCAAGCGAATAAAAATTGTTATTATTATTAGGGATAAATTTCATATCGAATAATTTTTTAGATAAAATTTCAAGTCTAGACATGATATCAGAGTGTGAACGAGCATATCTTTCGCGATCTAAAAAAAAAAACACTTCCCTGTCAAATGCACTATTCACCAATTTGTCAACAAACTAAAGGCAAAAAACTCAATTATTTTCCTACTTTTTCTTCTTCACAGCCAAAATCTAAAGCAAATAAATCCTCACAAACCCCAGCAAAAATCCCACATTTCAAAACAAAGTATTGGTTACTATAGTTTCCTTCCTTTGCCAATAAAATACTGCAGCAATGCTACTACTAGCCTTTCAAGCATTTCTGCTTCCTTTTCTTCTTCTGCAGCCACGCCTTACACTATCTACCTCTGAAACCACCACTTCTTCCGGCCATGCAATTCCGCACCCCGCCTTTGAACACTTTAATGTTAAAGAAACCATTGCCGCCGAGACAAATATACGAGCCTCATATGAATACAATGAACTAAGTGCTGATGAACAGGAGAATAAGACATGGAAGCTTCACTTGGTTCACAGAGATAAGCTTTCTTTTGCCTGGTTGAATGGCAATCGCCGCCGTTTCGAATCTCGCATGAATAGGGACGTTAAAAGGGTGGCTAGCTTGATTCGTCGCCTGAAAATAAGCGGCGCCGGCGGAAGAGGAGGTGGCGGAAAGGCTAGTTATGAGGTGGAGGATTTTGGGTCGGACGTGATTTCGGGTATGGACCAGGGTAGTGGAGAATACTTTGTGCGGATTGGTATTGGAAGTCCAGCCAGGAGCCAATACATGGTGATTGATTCTGGCAGTGATATTGTGTGGGTCCAATGTCAACCATGTAGCCAGTGTTACCATCAGTCGGATCCAGTATTCGACCCGGCAGGTTCAGCTTCATTTGCCGGGGTGTCGTGTAGCTCCATGGTTTGTGGTCGGGTCGAGAATTCGGGTTGTCATGCTGGTCGGTGCAAGTACGAGGTCTCGTATGGTGATGGGTCGTACACTAAAGGTACGCTCGCCCTCGAAACGCTCACCATTGGACACACCGAGGTCCAAAACGTGGCCATCGGATGTGGGCATTTGAATCAGGGCATGTTTGTTGGAGCTGCCGGGTTGTTGGGTCTTGGAGGGGGATCCATGTCACTCGTGGGTCAATTGGGTGGGCAAACGGGTGGAGCATTTAGTTATTGCCTCGTGAGTCGGGGCACGGATTCATCCGGGACATTGGAATTCGGGCGCTCTGTATTACCCATTGGAGCTGCGTGGGTACCATTACTCCGAAACCCGAGAGCCCCAAGTTTTTACTACATTGGGCTTTCTGGTCTTGGAGTTGGTGGCATGCAGATCCCAATAAGTGAGGACATTTTTCGACTCACTGAGCTAGGCGATGGAGGGGTGGTAATGGACACTGGGACTGCTGTCACAAGGCTACCAACTGCAGCCTACTTGGCATTCCGTGACACATTTCTCGCGGAGACGGCCAATCTGCCTCGAGCACCTAGTGTCTCAATATTTGACACATGCTACGACTTGAACGGATTTGTGACTGTTCGAGTACCAACAGTATCATTTTTCTTATCGGGCGGACCGATCCTAACTCTTCCAGCTAGGAACTTCCTAATTCCAGTGGATGAAAGGGGTACATTTTGTTTTGCATTTGCTCCATCACCTTCAGGACTTTCCATAATAGGGAACATTCAACAAGAAGGTATTCAAATCTCTTTTGATGGAGCAAATGGTTTTGTGGGATTTGGGCCCAATATTTGCTGATGTATTCTTGAGTGAATTTTGCTTGAAATGCAGGATTGTTAACACCCTTACATTAGTATACAATAATGAATACTTATATTTTATTACATGTACCACAGTACCAAGGTTGTGGGCTATTGATATCTAAGGTACATAATGATGATTAATGAGGTAAAAAGGTTTGATTTTCTTCAATCACTTTTCCTGCTATAATATGAATTAAGCCCACATGTTCAAGTGGGAAAAGGAACTAAGAGTAAGAAAAGCAAGGACTAATAAGAGTGAAAACACCAAAATTTCTAATTCATATGAATTTTACAGTCAAAAAGCATTGGACAAAAAGGCCATTTACTAGGGAATTTTAGCAGTCTTGCACCAAAAAGAGGATCGAATAGGACCCTTTACAGCACCCCACCCCCACAATAGAGTGGAACTAATACGAGTATAACCTGGTCCTTCCAAAACACCTCGTTTCTTGATCCATCTTCACTTCTCTCTCATCATTTTCAAGATTCCTATTCTCACATGCACATTTTTCACAAAGAAGTGTGAAGAGAGCAGAGTTCAAAACATGAGAAGAGGGAGCCACCACCATGGGTGAACATGTGAATCAATCACTGAGTTTTTGGTCCATCTTTGATGCATACCCTGAATAAAGTTGAGTTTCTTTCAAGTAGAGACTTTTTCTAAAGGCATTTATTTGCCTTTTGTCCCCTTTGCAATGCTGAGTTTTTTTAGCTTCGAATATGATAGATCACAAATCTTGCTTGAGATATGTCTAGCGAATTAAGCTTGGATTGTCAGAACTATTCATTTGTTAGAAGTTTAACAGACCTCACGTGGGCCCTACGTGAAAAAAAAATGAAAAAGAAAAAACCACCCACCCCCCTATCTTTGAGTGTCGGTAAATATTTTGTAAGTATTTTTTTTTAATTCTAGCATGGTTGATGTCTAGCAACACAACAATCATACTTCTTCCCCCTTTTTTCCCCCCTACATGTGGCAAAATTCAAAAATCTATTCGACTTGAAAGTTCCAATGCTTGAAGGACATTGTAAACCCCAAATTCAATGGAAATGGAATTCCATTGATCTTAAGGTCGAGACGACGTATAAAGAGGTATTCTTAAAAAAAGGTTTTAAACAATAGATCACAAATCTTGCTTGAGATATGTCTAGCGAATTAAGCTTGGATTGTCAGAACTATTCATTTGCTAGAAGTTTAACAAACCCTCACATGGGTGGACCCTACTGAAAAAAAAAAAATGAAAAAGAAAAAACCACCCACCCCGCTATCTTTTGAGTGTTGGTAAATATTTTGTAAGTTTTTTTATGTAATTCTAGCATGGTTGATGTCTAGCAACATGACAATCATACTTCTTCCCCTTTTTTGCCCCTTACATGTGGCAAAATTCAAAAATCTATTTGACCTGAAAGTTCCAATGCTTGTAGAACATTGTAAACCCCACATTCAATGGAAATGGAATTCCATTGATCTTAAGGTCGAGACTACATATAAAGAGGTATTCTTAAAAAAGGTTTTAAACAAATTTGTTCGACACAATAACTAATACCGTGACGTACTGAATCTTTGATAACTCTTTCTAGTTTCCACATGAATGAGCTCTGAGCATAGCGAGGATATTAATATAATTAACAGTTTGATTTAGTTAAAAATTAAATTTTTAAAACATTTTGATAAAATACATGACAATAAAAGTTTATGTAATCATAAGTAAGTTTTACTAAATTAAGGGCAAACAAGAGGTCAAATAAGAGCCGTGCTTCTTGTCCCAACACAAAGACTGGGACAAGTTGGCACCTCCTATTGGACGCACAGACCCCCCCCCCCCCCACCCTCCAATATAGGGGGTGCCAACTCCTTGTCCCTGTCATTGAACAAGGACAAGGGACTTTCCCCTCCAAATAAAATTGTTTAGCTTCATGACGATAGAGATTGAACGTATATTTTGAAAAATATGAAACCACCCTTTCACAAAGCATAATAAGCGTCGTCCACAAATACAAAAGAAACAAATTCAACCAAAGATAAAAAGCAGTGCTGATTCTGCTTGTCTTAAAGTTCAAATCCCTACAAAAATTTAGCAAATTAACAAAAGTAGGACCATTCTTGTCCAAACACCACTCAGATAGTGCCTTCAAACATCAGATTCATCACACGAGATGACAGTTCTTTATAAAAGTAAAGCTACATGAAACGATAAGAAGTTCGGCTGGATAAAACATTTAAACGAATACAAGTTTCTCATTTTTCTGACATTTAAAATTGAAATTTCCACTAGAAAACAAAAAGGTGATGGCTAGGATTTGGATGCTTAATTATGTTGTTCAGTCGTCATCTTCCTCATCATCATCCCCAGCAGCTGCATTCAAAGCATTCAACCTCTCTATCAACTTAGCTTTTCTTTCCTCATAAGTCAGCTTTTTGAGGTTATACCTGCAAAAGTTAACCAAAAACAAACTGAAGTTAGCAATCGAGGATATGATCAACTAAATAACACAAAACCATATCGCATGGCACCGAACAATTGGTTCAAAAAAATACAGAATAATAGAATATGCCCACAGAAAAGGCCTTACCTCTTGTGTTCCTTTGGTGGCTGCTTTTCAGATTTCTTTAGGGTGGGATCAGCGCGAATGGCTGCATGGACCTTCTTGTAGATCTCCTCTAACTCATCTGCATCGATACCCCTCTTAATGTACTCACTAAAGTGAGACTGGTATTTCTCGGGCTCATCTTCCTCCAAAGTCTGTGCATATTAAGAGATTAACAAATTAGACTTGCTTCATACAAGTGAGGACCTAGAAGGAAACACTAAATGGAACTTTACTTACTGTTGGAGTGTTAACAAACACACATCAAGCTTGGATTAAATGTACAAATTTTGAATTTTGTAGATACAAAACGCAGAGAATATATAAAAACAAGGACTCACCCTCATGTATGCAGCTACATGACCTCCATAGACATACTTACGATGAACCTCAGGATCAAGTTGCTTGCTGTCCTTGTTGTATCCAGCAAATCTTTTGTCGCTATGTGGGATGTCAAGTCCACCATCCAATGCTCCCTATAAATCAACATACAAAACAACTTCTGAGGATCAAGAATCATATTATCCAATTCCAAGAGAATCCAAGTCTATAACAGCAAGCACAGTTATGTCCAACTAGAATCCAAAAAATACAACAGCAAGCACAGTTATGCCCAACTAGTACATATAAAACAAGCAGATATATTTTAATTAGTTATATGAAAATGAAACAATCCTAGTTAGCCCCTGTTTGGTTTGGATTAAAATTTTAAATCAAAGTCAACAATTAATTTTAATCATACATTTTATCAAAATCTACTAAAAATCTGATTTTAATCTTTACCAAACAAGGGCTTAATAATAATAATAATGATGATGATGAGTTAAGCCTTATAATTGCTAAATTAAGAGACATGAATTGTCAGTGAGAGAGTTGACGAAATAGTGTATTTTTAGGCCTAGAACCAAAGCAATTAATTCAATTCAGAGTTCTATTTTGAACTTTTAACTCCAAATGCCAATAAGCCCCTTTCCATATTTTTTAACCACATATTTTCCAAAAATTCACTATTCCAAATTACATTTTTCTCCAAAAACTAATTTTAATGGAAGCCCAAACAAGGGCAAAATAAAGAGCTCGATTGTTACCTTGAGGGCACCAAAAATACGGTTGCCAGTTGTAGTACGTATAAGGCCAACATCCAAGAGTGCACGGAAAGGCCTCCGGCTTTCAGCAGGTTCAACAGAGAAATCTTCTCCAGTAGCCTGCATGGAACTCCAGGTTAGGATCTACTTAACCAACAAGCATACAAGAATATATCCCAGCAAACAACCACAGATGAAAAGAAAATAGTTACCTCAACATTTCCTTCATACTCTTCATCCATTTCAAGGGTTTTGAGAACTCGGCGAGCCAACAGAAGTCCAGTGCAGTAAGCTAGTTTAAAATAACAAGCATGAGAAAATTTTCATTTGTTATGTGGAAAAAACTGTCAAAATGGCCTAGGTAACAAACATACCAGCAGCATAATTTGTGAGCCCAACTTCAAGGCCATAATGAGGCAGCTCATGTGCATAAGCAGCCGCAAGAACCATATCACCAGCAATGCTAGCAGATACAATTTGTGCAACAATGTCTTGGTTGGTCTAGAATCAGGTCAAGGTAATTTGCCATTTCATATGGAACATAAATGAACATTCTTTTATGCATGACCAAATCAATAACACTGTTACTACAAGCAATGTGATAAAAGCTCACAAGATGATGGAAATATCAACTTGCATCAAGATTCTAAATTCAAAATCCACCACCAAGTAAATTCAAATCTGCAAACTCAATAAGCCCATGGTGCTGTGCATTAATAAAAATAAAGATAATAAAATATAAAATGCTATAAACACAATAAGAAACTTTGTTGGCAAAATCCTGTGCATCCATTGTCAAGTGGAACCCAAAATAGCTATAGGCATGCGTGCAGGATCGTAATAAGAATATTTTATTAAGTTGCAGAAAAGGGAAGATAACGTTGTATCAGGATACAAATCGCACAACAAAACGATATTTTGGAGTGTTGTACTTGTTTTTGTCTTGGTTGATCATGCGAATTCTAGCTCTGTAGTCTGTCTTTCCCTCTGCATAATTGAACAAGACAATGAGTGAACTTAACATCTAAGAACATTGAAGCAGAGGTAAGGATATCATACCTCTCCTTCTCTTATATTTGACTTGGAACCGCTTGAAGTAAGCTCTTGACTTTTGGGCTTTGACGAAGGCCTATGAATTATGTAAAACTATGAGAAAATATACAAGATACTTTACTATCTACTAATAACATGCAGATAGAAAATTGAAAGAGGATAATAGATGCCAACATTGCACTAACCAGGGAATGTTGTCTATAGATGTTTACAAGTCAGGTAAACAAATCACATAGAAAAACCCCATATCATAGAACATACAAAAGCTTAGTATAAGATAGAAAACCAACGAACTCAAAACCAGGAGGAATATGAGATACACTTCGCGTCACCAGAATACCATGAAATCACTTTTGCTCTTGAAAACTCAAAACCAAAAACACCAACAGTTAACATGCTCGGAAACAAAATCTCTTAATCATGTTATTACTAGCAGACAGAAAGATTAAGAACAAAAGAACTATGCACATAATCAATTACATTTCATTAGATCTGAAGTCTTACCATTTTTCACTGCCCAGAGCTTTTCCTCGGGGAGGGGTTGTGGAAGGGAAGGAGAATGAAGATAGCGGCAGAAGAGGCTCAAATAGCAGAAGTAAATCAAAGCCCTAATGGACTAAAGGGCTAAAGCAACGGCCAGGATTCATTTTAGGGCTTATAGTCTGTTTTGCATCAACGGATGTGGGTGTTTTCCTATAAAGGAGCCTAATGTTTGGGCCAAATAGAGGCCTTAAAATCTTAAGCCGACCTTGGCCCACTTTATAATTTAGAAAGGGAAGCGTCCAAATCAGACATTAAGTTTCACAATTGCAAAAATCAAGAATTAAGAGCCCGTTTGAGCCACATTATAATGAGAATGAGAATGAAAAATATAGCCGTTATGGGCCCCACACAAGAGATAGAGAGTTTGAATTTTAATGTTGATGTGATGGATAACGGTCATATTTTTCATTTTAATGAAGAAAAAATGTGGCTCAAACAGGGCCTAAATTTGACATCAATTTTAAATTAAAATTGTAAGATACATACCGTGATTTGCTATTATTATGAGAATGAGAATGAAAAATATTGCCGCTATGGGCCCCACACAAGAGATAGAGAGTTTGAATTTTAATGTTGATGTGATGGATAACGGTCATATTTTTCATTTTAATGAAGAAAAAATGTGGCTCAAACAGGGCTAAGTTTAAAAAATATTAAATTCGGGTATTTAGTTAATTAATTAAAAATAATTATTATTTATTATGATAAATTCACAATCATACTATTAATAGTCACATGTACATAATTATAAGTCACAACTTTTTTATTGGTCATAGATTATTTTAAGGTCACAAATCAAAAAAATTATACGTCGCGATTTAGTTTATTGGTCATAATCTCACAGATCAAAAAATTATATGTCACAATTTATCTATCGATCACATATTTTCAAATTTGTTGATCACACATTATTTTTCAATCACAAATTATCGAGTTTTAAGGTCACAGTTTAATAGTTAGTTCCAATAAACCAAATAGTTGGTCACATACACCGACCAACCCACCCCAATCCCGATCCACCACCAATACCTGATCACGAATTAACCAGAAGATTGGCCACAAACGAGCTATCCCACCACTGCCACCACCAACAACGCCGCAATAACAGAAATGCACCACCGTCGCGGGAAAATGACGCCATGACTATCACACACATCGCCGTCGCCGCCCTCCACAAACATCTGCTTCAACACCACATACCAGCTGCAACTCCAATCAACCACCGCCTGCTAAAATCCGGGATTTCTTCCAACACTACCACACCCATAAAAACAACTTAACCACAGTCATCGTACCACCACCACCACATCAACCAGAAACAGACGCAGAAAAAGGAAAAAAAATAGAGAAATGACGATAGCACCAACGTCGTTGCTTACGATGTGGGAGATGATGTACATCATGCGCTCCACCTGTCGCCGGCGCACATGAGCACTGTGAAGAGATGCCCCATTCAACACAAAACCAAACGCTACAACCATCAACATCATACCTCCGCGTCGCCCCTATTTCACGTGTGCGGCACCCCATTCGCCGTTACAGTTTGTGCACAGCGGCGACGCCCAGTAGCCCTCGATGGTGGCCATGTGCGAGAGAGATGAAGTGGCGTTCACAGTGAAGCGTCAACAGTGTCGAAGAGAGAGAAGGGAGAGAAAAAAGAGAGAAAAGGCAGATTGGAAAACAGAAAGCCGTTCTTAGCATTGTGTAACGCTAGCAGCGTCGGCCGACGTATCTCCTTCGTCGCCGGTTGTTAGAGTTTGAATGGGTCGTCGGTTGTCGAAGAGAGAAGTAAGAGAAATGAAATAAAGTTAGGGTTTGGATGGGTATAATACTTAATTATTAATTCAATACCTGAATTTTAATTAAAAAATCTTTACACTTGATTTTTGCACTTTGAAGTTTAAACACCTGGATTTATGTAATTTTCTCGTTTAGAGATTTACATAAATGACTTCTATGATTGAGCAATTTATGGCTTGTTTAGCATGATTTTCAAAAGGTCAAAAATAGATTTTGAGATGTTATTATTATTATTATAAAAGCACAGAGAAAGCTAACCGAATCCTCTAAAAACTCTTTATAAAAAGGGAAATTAGTGGTAGTGAATTTTGGAAGTAAGAGCATTACCAACACATTCTATTGATTGTTATCCAGAAGACATGCAAGTTGAAAGACGTTCAGTGTGGCACTAAAATTTATCAATAGATAGAAGTTCAAGTCAAATGTTAATCTTCAACCCAATCTATAAATTATTGTCTTCTATTTTGCAAAATAAAATCACCAGTAAATCTGAATAGGAAATAAAAGTTTAGAAAATAAAATACAAGTTTTAGTGAGTCGTTATGTTTAACACAATTTTTTACTAGATGTGTAGGCCTAGCTAGTTGCACTGCTAACTTTCTTGTAATGTCTCTAGATAAGGCTAATTCACGAGTACCAATCATACATACTATTTTTTTATGTATATGAATTTTTTTAACGCCGTCTATGTTGTTTGTGATGCAACTTTTTAGCAATTCATGATTGCATTAGAGATGCAAAACTTGTCGAAAAATCAGGAATATACAATCCAAGTCATAACTATTTGTTATTCATTTCCATGTATTATGAGAAACAAAATCATCACAACATATCTACATTTAGCTTCTTCTTTTTTCCGTGGTTTTTTTCTTTTTTTTTTGGTTCCATTCCGAGGGACCATTCTATACAGTCGAAGCATCCTCATCCATTTTTATTTGTAATGTTCGACACATATATGCAACTGGTTCCCATGAAGCTCTTCAGCACAAGCACCACTTGGAGCAGCCTTGGGTCCCTCAATGTAGTTTTGACTTCCTGAGTGATTGGGAGCTCCGAGAAGCCCTTCACGATCGGGAGGATGAACTTTCTTGGGTTTCGTTCTGATTCCCAACAGTCTCAGCACAAATCTGAAAAACTCTCCGTATAATAACTCGGAACGATCAAACAACTGCAAATGAAAAGGCCACAAGTAAATATATGCTAAAAGGCCCATCAGTTTGTTGACAACATGTTTTCACTATCTTGTTATTTTTTGAATTTTGGGGGCACTGATCTAAAAAATTCTCACCGAATAAAGTATACTGGAAGACATGAGAACAAAAAAAATACCGAAGAAGAGTAGACATGAACATATGGAATGCCTGGGTATTCTAGTTGCTAGAATTTGGGTGTGACCCGAATTCTTTTTGTTGACGTGTTTGAAATAATTGATTTCTAATTGAAGTGCACGTCATGAAGAATTCAAGTTTGGAATACTATTGGAGTCCTATATTAGTTATGAAGATCAAATTTCAATGATAATTAGGAGTTTAACTTGAAGGATGACAAAAAGCATGTTTTGGAATATTAACCCGAAACATAGTGCTTGAGCGCTACTACAGTAGCGCCTAAGCGCTACTACAGTAACATGTTCGCGTTTTTCTCTCATACTTCGTTTTNGTTTAACTTGAAGGATGACAAAAAGCATGTTTTGGAATATTAACCCGAAACATAGTGCTTGAGCGCTACTACAGTAGCGCCTAAGCGCTACTACAGTAACATGTTCGCGTTTTTCTCTCATACTTCGTTTTGGACTCAGTTTTTGACATCCTATTCATCAACAACTCTACCCAGAGGTCTTGGACGTCCCATACATGTTTCCTTTAAATACTAGGCTCTTCTATACAATTTTATGGTGTGAGATTTATGATTACTAGTTTATAGGATCATTGTAATATTTTTCTCTCTTCTCCATTATTCTTGTGGTGCAATAAAATATCCTAATTCCGCTACCATATTCTTGTCTTCTTTTATTCTTTTGTTCTTGATCATATACTTCATTATTATTTGCCACATAATTTCAACATCTCAATCCATTGATTGGTGTCACAATAAGTGGTATCAATCCTAACAAGTGGAATCAGAGCAATTCTGGTATTGACTTGTTTTGTAACACTGGTCGATCAAGATTGCAATCCGGCCAAAGAAATTTACTAAACCTTGCATCTACAACTGTCAGCAAAATAAAAAGGAAAAAGCTATACGTACTACATAATTGTCCCGAATTGTTTACTTGATGTTGACATGGCAGTTAGGAAGTCAAACGTTGAGGGACAGTGAAATCACGTGATACTCTCGCTTTACCCCTAAAACTGAAGATCTAGCTTTCCTTTGAATAAACCCCCAAATTTCACCTCCTCCCTTCGCAAACCTCTCTCACGATCCAGGTAATCGTCGGCAGAAATCAGACCAGGGAAATCGCGGGTCGAAGTTGTAGATCACTCCCCTTGATTTAATCGAATTTCCAGGCGCAGTTAAAAATTCAATTGACCCCACAATCAAAACCAATCGGCTCCAAACCTACACTTTCTTCCCCAAC
>CAIGRS010204780.1:0-10079 GCA_903798395.1 Fraxinus floribunda | reverse complement strand
CCTGTATGAAAAAAGGAACTCTCACCAACTGAGCTACGAGAATGTTTGAAAATAAAATTTTTTTTACTAGGTATATAATCTAAACTTTTTATCAGAAGTCAAAAAAAAAAAGAAAAAAATTCTTCCCGACGGATCCAGCACGAGCGGCCGCCAGAGCTCGCCGGGTGCTAGGTCCGCCACCGCTTGTACACAACTCTCTCACATGTGTGTGGGGCCCATGTGAGAGAATTGTGTACAAAGTGTGTACAAATAGCAATTTTGGAAAATATTATATATCGGTCAAGAGATTTGTCCTTCAATGGCCCCACACACATGTGAGAGGGTTGTGTATCAAGTGTGTACAAGTAGCAATTTTGGAAAATATTATATATGGGTCAAGAGATTTGTCCTCCATGTAACATTGGTTGAACCTAGGACCAGCAAATGGACGAAAACAATCTACTAGGAATTTGATAAATATAGTAAGAAGTTAGAGATTTAACTGCACAATTTCAAATTGGAGTCGTTTGTCATTTTCTTGTAAATTTTATAAATTAATTCAGATAAACAATATGCACGTGAGAGAAGGAGCAAAGTATATGATACGAAGCATCTCTGTACGAGTAATATACATGTTTACATCTTAGTGTATATAATGTCTTTAAGTATAGGGGTGAACGCAGACAATTTGGTTAGTAGGGTAAAATCAAACATGCAAAAAAGTTGTGAGGAATTTTACATTAAAAAAAATAAAATCATACCCTACGTAATTTTACATCCGAAAAATTTACATGGAGTATGAATTTTTCGGATGTAACGTTTGAAATTTTGATATCACATCCCATGTACAATTTTTTAATAAAATGATGTAAATTATATTGAAAAATTTGAATAGCAAAAATAATAATAATTGAATTTTTTAAAAGAAAAAACGAGTTAGATGTTTTTTTTAAGATGCTCGTTTGACGCATCTTTAACTATTTTTTATATCTATTTGAACCATTTGATATGCTTATGATGTAGTTTTCGAAATGAACTTCAAGATTATATATGCAATTTATGGATACGATACGGCTAGCATACGACTGTCAGAAAATTTCTAAAGTTGCTATTGTTGATCATTTTGTACGCCATTAACGACGTGTAAAAATAGACCATGAGCACTTTGAAACGATATTAAGGGTGTGTTTGAGCCACATTATTTTGGAAGAATGTATTTTTGAATAGTAGATTGATGGAGAATGTATGATTGAAAAAAAAGGAAAAATTATTGATGCGATGGAAAATATTATTTTATTGAAGAATATGTATTGAAAATAAATAGAAAAATGAAAATGAAAATTTTAATGCATACAAAACAGGGGCTAAGAGTGCAACTTTCAATTTTGTTTGGCATTTCATGACTTTGAAAATTGAAACAAAAACATAGAAAAAATGGCCCCATAGTTGGGGGTCACGTGACCCCATGCCATCCCTATGTCTGCCCTACCTATGTGGCATCTTATTATTGGCCGTTGCAGATATAACAAAACCCGAACTTTAATTAATAGATTAAACGTCCGATGAGATGTGAATCATTTTGTAGATGATTTGAATCAAGTTTTAGACCATTTTTATAAATCTATTGAACTGTTTAATGAACTCTTCAATTCCACAGAAAAAAATTCAACAGTTAAGGATCAATTTAACATTCAACATATTTATTTATTCGCGATAATGATGCATGCCTTAGAACTTAAGTTAGTCAACTCAATGAATCTTAAACTTTAGGACTCGCAACACTAGAGACTATTTCCCTCCTTTAGGCCACTTGGAGGGAACCTTGGCTATATGGAAAAAGTAGGCCCTTATTCTATTCCTTTGTTTCTAAGGAATAGTGGATCGAGAACTTTGCTGTTTTATTTCTCGAATCTCATACATACAAGGAATTAAGAATTACATTTAATACAAGCTACAAATAACGAAAAAACAAAGCTCTTAGTAACCTTATCACTCAAACAAAATACTCATTGATTACTTTGCTTTAATTTAGAGTATGTAGCTGCAAGGGAAAGGTCTTCAAAAGAGGCCTTTCCTCATCGAATCCGCTCGAGCTTCCAACTCGGGCTCAAGCTCATGTATTGGATGGCTAGCCTATGGCCCATAGGCCATTTCTTAGATGTATACAATGTGTTAGCGTATAATGTATTGGGTCTCTATTGCACACGTACAATCTTTTATTAATGTTTGAGGATTCTATAAGCTTACAAATATGTTCTATAATGTACAAATTTTTTTTAGAGGACTTTACCGATGTAACTAGAGAATAATCTGTTGAATTAATGACACATTGACCCAACAATTCATGACTTCTCAGATCAAATAATCTATCTAGTTTGACGGTACTAAGAACCAGTCTATGTAACATTCAATCCGATCAAGTAAGTAGAGGCTAGAGATAAAGGTAAGTTGGAACCATCGACCAATTTGTGCCTTGAATGATATAATTGGAAACACCGGGACCGAATAAAAGTAGACTTCACCCTTCGAGCCTATCAAATTGACACTAATAGACCATTTCACTCGTACACACAGTGACACAGACACTGCTCTTCAAATTTTCTCGCCGCCCATGGCAGCAGCGCTCTTCACCACGCGTCGCCCGTTAGCCTCCATCCTCTCACGCTCCATCTCTTCCCGGCGAACCCGTAACGCCCTCCCCTTCCTCAACACCACCACTGCCGCCAACCAACTGCCTCACCAGCCCAACCCGATCATAATCCCTACACGGTTCAAGACATCCGGTTCGGGTTATTCCCCTTTGAACGATCCGTCTCCTAACTGGAGCAACCGGCCGCCGAAGGAAACAATACTCCTCGATGGCTGCGATTACGAGCACTGGCTAATTGTGATGGAGTTCAGTTCGGACCCCAAGCCCACTGAAGAAGAGATGATTAATGCTTATGTCAAAACCCTAGCCTCCGTTGTTGGAAGGTAAAATCCACAAAGAAACTTCCATAAAAAGTTGAATGATTTATGAGTCCATTTGCTTGAGTGATTAAGGGCTGTTTGAGCCAAATTATTATCTCATTAAAATGAAAAACATGCCGATATCCATTGCATCAATATTTAAATTCAAATTTTTTATCTCGTGTGGTCCGAATATTGGCTATATTTTTCATTCTCATTCTAAAAAATTGGCTCAAACAGGGTCTACTAATCAAAAAAATTATACACATTTTTCTAAATTTACAATGAAAACCAATTATGCGTGGAAGCCCAATTTTAGTTTATTATATATTCTACCCACCGGATTATAAGAAAATAGAGTATGTTTGGCTTGGCTTAGAAGTTTAACAATCAATGTATAATTTGTCGAAGTTGAAAATAGGTAAGAGGTAATCGTTACGTCCAAAGTAACTTTTTAAACTTAGAAAATCGGGCTCTAAGTATTCAACATAAGTGGTCTTGTTATTGTGCCAAATAATTATGGTTTTGTTGCAACTAATTTGATGTTCGGGTGGGAATTTATAGTAATTGGTACAATGTTATTATGCTATGGCTGTATACATAATACAGCTCATTGTTGAATTGCTTGTGTGCGCGTGTACGAAATATGTGTTCATAAGGGGTATGCGCCTACTCCATTTTAAACACTTATCATATGTGCCGGCGATTTAACGGAAATTTTTAATATGTTTCATGTGCAATATTTATCCATCCTGGGCAAATTAGACCACTGTTAATATCATGTTATGTTTACAAGAGTCCCTGTGTAATATATAGCAGATAAAGATTTATTTGTTTCCTAGTTCTGTTTATGCACCGATATACTTCGTATATCAAGATAGATATGTGTTCGTGTCAATTCAATGAATATCATTTTTTTTTATTGAGAAAATGCTTTTTTGTTTTACAGCCTGCACGCAAGTGTGCAGTAGAAGTTGCAAATAATTGGTTGAGATTGCATCAACATGTTAAATGGGACCAAAAATATGAAATAGGATGATTTATATTTCCCACTCTTATTTTCCCATCTACACTTTTTGTTATAGTGGCCTTTGAGTGTGAGAGAGAGAGACGGAGAATACTGGTGGAGGTGAACCTAGTTTTTCAATTATTTTGGGATATGAAGATGTTATGTCTTTTAAGTTTTATTGTCGAACTATTCAAGAGGCTATTGATGTTTTCCTCTTTTTCTCGTAGATACTGCGATTCATTTGAAATATTTAACGACTTCATTTTTTTCTGCCTTTATTCTTCCTCCAAATGTACATTTTTTTTTCTTTTTTTTTTTTCTCTCTTTACCTTGGAACCAAAAGTTTTTTTTTTTTTTCCAAGATCTCGTTACCAAGTAAGAGAGAAAAGCATTATCATCTCTGAGTTACTACATTATTTGTGATTTTATATGTCTGTATGCACACTAAACGTACACTTTGTTTATATTATACATACATACGACTTAAGTGATTTTTTCGCGGTGTTGAGAAGGATTTTTCACAATTCGTTGCTGTATGCAGTGAAGAGGAGGCAAAAAAGAAGATTTACTCTGTTTGTACAACAACATACACGGGGTTTGGTGCTCTAATCTCTGAAGAGCTCTCGTACAAAGTCAAAGGTATGAAATGTTTTTTATGTGTTTTATCTCTGGGATTGGCTTTGGTGTTCAAATTTTCACCTTTTCTGGTTGTGGCTGTTTCTACTCTCATCTGCATGAGACCATAAGCTTCAGTTTGATTGTTCTGAAATTTATCTAGATCGAGGTTTAGTCAGTTTATCATTTTGTATTATTGGCTAAAATACATATGAACTCTTCTCTACTTAATATTAATCCAATATGAACTATGGAATAATAATCTGTATGTAAGAGAGTTTGGCATTGAGGTTTTCCAAAGGAGTAATTGAGGGTTCAGGGTTCAATTATCGTGTCTTACACTTGATTGTTTAAGTTTGGCTCAACTGGTTATGTTTCTTTTGATGTTGACAGGCCTACCTGAAGTTTTGTGGGTTTTGCCTGATTCATACCTTGATGTACCTAATAAAGACTATGGAGGTTTGTGCACTGAAATTTTGAATCAGATAGCAGTTTTTTTGGTCCCCTCGTGATTTTAAAAGAGTTTGTATCTTATATATTTTCTGAATCATTAGGCGATCTGTTTGTTGATGGAAAAGTAATCCATAGGCCACAGTACAGGTTCAATGAACAACAAAATACAAGGAACAGACCTCGTCCTCGATACGATAGGCGTCGAGAAACAATGCAAGTAGAAAGGAGAGAGCCATCACAGGCAATGAATCAGCATAAACCTACCTCCACAGGGGAGCAGAATGCGTCTCAAGGTGTTGGGGGAGGCTATCCTCTGAATCGTGGAGGATTTCCGGGCAACAATGCATGAATAGATCAAGAATTTGGAACGTGAAAATGCAATGAAGCTCGGGTTTCGCATATTACTGGACAAAGATTGGTACTCATCTTCATTTGGAGTTCGGAGCATGTTTTGTCTGGAAAATGCATGTTAATCCCACTCTACTGAGGTTTGTAGATGTGAATATTGTTTATGCCTTTCTAACGTTAAGAGTATGAGACCATTTTCCTTACGATTTAGAACTTTTAGTGTATGGATCGGTTAGGTCTATCTGTATTGGGGTTCGAATTTCGCATTCCTCGTGTTTTACTTTGTTATTCAATATGATTTTCCTTTTGTTTCAGTGTACTTTTCCTGACTATGACAAGAAAATCCTAAAGCAACCATTATCTCTCTTCTTCAGCCCTTTCTTGTAACAATTTCACTACTAGTGATTCTTACATTTGGAATTTGAGTTGTGTTTACAAGCACCTAGAGGCTAGAACACTCTAGAACGAGTATTTCAAGTTTGATGAATGTTTTTGAGTAATTTTTTTTTTATGAATAATGTTTGTTGTACATCATTGTTTACAATTTATTTATTTATTTATTATTATTTTTTTAAGATTGATGATGCATTGATAAATTGAATTAAAATTATCAAAAGTAAATATAGCATTTTTCATTTTTATACGCACATTTCGAGATATTTACAAATACTATCAATTTATCCATGATTTATTTCTATTTATGGACAATTTAAACTGTTAATGAATACTTTCCAAATATAAGTGTTTATGATGATGGTATTAGTGGAAGCACCTATTTTTAGGGTGGAAGAATCCCCCCAATGGCCGAGGAGGGTTATTTTCATTATAAGGTTGAGGGTGTGTTTGATTCACATTATTTTTGATAAATGTATTCTGGAATAATAAATTGATAGTGAATGTGTGGTTGAAAAAGAAAGAAAAATTAATGATGTGATAGAAAATATTATTGTATTGAAGAATGTGTGATTGAAAATGAGTAGAAAAATGAGAATGAAAATTTTAATGTGTACCAAATAGGGGTTGATTCATTAGTCATAGTAAAAAAATAGCTATTGTGAACGTTGGTTTTGTAGGATTTGAAATAATTCTTATCCATTATTTCAAAATTCATATAGCTTGAAATGCATGATGCTTAGAAGTTGATTTTAGGGTGTTTTTGAGCCACATTATTATGGAAGAATAATAGTAGATTGATGAAGAATTTGTGGTTGAAAAAAAAGGAAAAGTTATTGATGTGACGAAAAATATTATTTTATTGAAAAATGTGTGGTTAAAAATGAGTAGAAGAATGAAAATGAAAATTGTAATGTTTACCAAACAGAAGCTTAAACGTGATTTTTTTATTTTATTATGTATGTAATATTTTGTTTGCCGTCCACCTCACCACCGTCCTACACAACAAGACGACACTGGATTGCACTTCGATCAAGATTAATTTGCCAAACTTTGCAAGCATTTAAAACCGAAAGCAAACTAATATAGTTAGAAAAAGTGAAAAATAAAAGCAATAATTCTCCATTCTTTAAATAAAATTATTCGAAGAAACCAACAAAAAATATGTGGCAATTAAAACCCTTAATCTAAACTGTCTGCAGCAGTGCTTTTTTACACTTAAAATAGGCTGCATTTGCACGTTAATCATTGCTAATTAGTACTAATTAAATCTCAACTGTGAGAGAGAGAGAGAGAGAGAGCCATTAAATCCTAAAAATTCCCGTGATCTACCTAACCAAATCAAATAAAAGAAACAAACATTATAAAAATAAAATAAAATCTAGATTAAGAGCCTGTTTGGTACAGCTTAAAATTCAATTAAAATTGAAAATATGGCCGTTATTGGGTACCACCCGTTTAATAAAAGACAACAATAACGACTATATTTTCAATTTTAATCTGATTTTAATCTATACCACACACCCTCTAATATTATTTACTTTAGGAACAAGAAGATTGAATTAAAAAAATAAATAAAGAATAACAGATTCTTTCAATGTTTAAAGAGATGAAATAAAAAAGGGGTCCACCATTCCTACTATTTTGAGTCTCCGACTTCTCTAGAGCTTCTCGTAACACAATCGAGATATCAACAATTTCTATGTGTTTTCGAGAATGGTCGAAATTCGTAGATAAAATTAACAACAATCATGCATCGAGTTCTCGAATTCATTCATCATTTTTAAGAGGATTCAAAAAATATTAAGTCCCGAATTCATCCAAACATAATCGCTATTTTTTTCTGACTTTTACGGGGAAAAAAGTAATTTCAAAAGTAATTATACTAACTTTTTTAAAACATGCCAAACATACTCTTATTACAGCTCCGGCTTCGAGTTCGATCCCAATAATCCGGTCAATTTAGAAGCCACACGTACAGATCAACATTTCCCATTTCTTTTCAACGGATATTTAAAAAATCAAACAGGAGTTCCGTTTCTTCCCTTCTCTCTTTCTCTCTGTACGCAATCCAATTAGATCTCAATTCTCTCTCACACAATTCATCAATCTGTACATGAACAATAAATATTTGTAGTATTTATTTATTTAATGGCGTCGACGGAGCAATTGATGGGAGGCGGACCGAAGTACGTCCAAATGCAATCGGAGACGGAGGCGGCGTTGCCGTTGCAGTCGATGACTTCATCGTTTTTCTCGTTTCATCATCCAAACACTGCTGAGCGGACTCGGATTTTTGATGAGTTGCCCAAGGCTACTATTATTCAAGTATCGCGACCTGACGCCGGTGACATTAGTCCTGCCCTATTGACTTACACAATTGAATTCCAGTACAAACAGGTGAAGTATATCGCTTTGAGCTTTGTGTGAGTGGTGATATGTGCGATTGTCTGGAATTTTAGTGGCAAGGAGAAGTTGAATTTTAGTTCTTAAAAGATCGGAATTTGGCAAAAAAAAAAAATTAATAATTTTTGTTTCGGTATTTGTTTGGACTCTATATTTTTAGCCTTTGATGAGTGTTGATATGCATATATAGGAGTAGTGGTGCGATTTTATTGGAATTGATGGCGTTGAGAAGTTGAATTTTTAGTTCTTTAAAGAGTTAAATATTTCATTACTCACTAAATTTATACCATGGTCATGCATTACTCGGTGAACTTTAAAATACTTTCAAGTAATCATCCACACCATGTTTCATTAATCACTCAACTTTAAAAATATTTCAAAGCGATCACTGAAAATTAATACGTTGCACTTCATCACTTACTCAACATGTTTTATTAGTCATTGAACGTCTACTTTCATCGCGCTTACCTCGTGAAGAAACGGCCAATCATATGCCTCCTTTATGCTTGGAGACTTGAAATTAATCTTGTATTAGTTTATCGAAGTAGATCCTTTTTATGTAAGCTCAATCACATTGCAACAGCCAACAGTCAATATACCTATATTGATGATGAACTTACAATTTTACCCTAATATTTGGCTTCTTCAACTCAACTAACAGATTGTTAATTGGATTCCTTATTAAGTTTTCTTGGTAAAGCTTTTAGTACCCTATATATATGATGAGTACCACCACCATTAATCTTCAAGCCAAGGCAATTGATGGTTCACACCACATTTCAAGGACTACGAATACAAATGGGGCAAGTGAGGAAATAGAATATTTGGGACATGGAGAAGTAAGTTAGCTTTTTATACAAATAAACACCAATCCCGTGTTAGTTAATTCTCATTTTCTCTTTTACACGTTAGAGATACCCATAAAAGGTATATTTGTAAAGTTTCTTTTGATATTTTCAAATATGTTGAATGATGACGCAGAACATGCACTTGAAAACAAGGGAATTATGATACGGGAAATTTAAGGATGAGATAGTATCGGTGAAAACTAAGGTAATAACTTCCTAAATTAAAAATGATCTTGTATTTTTATTTCTTTTAAGTATTTATTCAAACTTCTTCTTTACCTCTAATTTACGTGTCATAGGAAAAGAGCATTTACTCGAAAACTGGAGATGAGCAAACCTATTACAATATCTGTTGACAATAGAATACGGCCAAACACCATACTTACTAACCTAGCAAAGATAAAGCCTATATTCAAGAAAGATGGTTCAACCACTATAGGTAAAATGGGATTTTGTATTACAGGTATATT
Source organism: Fraxinus floribunda (assembly GCA_903798395.1). NCBI lineage: Eukaryota > Viridiplantae > Streptophyta > Magnoliopsida > Lamiales > Oleaceae > Fraxinus > Fraxinus floribunda. Next base: position 609 of record CAIGRS010204780.1, on the reverse strand, counting down.
CAAAAACTATGGATTTCCAAATACTAACTTCCTAGACTGGTAAGAAAATCCTAGCCAAATTAGTGCTGGAGCTGGAGCTGGAGCTATGCTTCTTATGAAGAGAAGCCATTTTCGAGCCGACTTCCTTTAGTCGTTTGGGTCTAAAAAAGTAGGTCTTCGTTTTGTTTCGATTTCTCTTTGCCAATCTTCCAAGCGTAGAAAGCACCACCACCACCATCGGCATCACCGCCACCATCATAGCAAGAAAGAGAGAGAGGAAACATCCAGGAAAGCAGACAAGGAATGGGAAGGAGGAGGAATTGCTGAAATTCAAGTCAAAGAAAGAAAATTGGAAGGTGATGTTATTAATGCATGTAGATTTTTCTTTATTAGTTTACCATTCGTTTTCTGGGATTTGGAATACTGTTTATTTTGGGCATAGGGATATATAAGTTAATGGATTGTCTGTTTATTATATTGTGCAATCTAAGAGTGTTATTCATATCTAGAAACATAGCTTTACAAGATTTCCAATATTTTGGAGTAATTAGATTTTTTGTTTGAATCTTCCAAAAAAAGTCGCAACGTATGTGACTATTGAATTCATGAAACATTTGAACTAACTATGTT
>CAIGRS010204778.1:0-10559 GCA_903798395.1 Fraxinus floribunda | reverse complement strand
AGCATATTGAAATTACAAGAAATAATATTTAAGTGAAAAGATATAACCGAGATTCTTGATAAATTGAGAAGATGAATATGAATATGAATCTTGAAATCTTGAATACCTTCAATGGTTTTTTGATGAATCTCCACTTGCGCCTTCTTTTCTTTGCCCAAAAATTAGGTTTGAATATTCACTTGATTTAATTCTTGCAAGTCCCCTTTAATTCCTCACAAAAACTATGAATTTTCCTCCTTTGATAATAATAATAATTAATGAGTATTGGAGTATAATAAGTATATGAGAGTTCTCCAAATGTATTCAGCTGTTATATATTTGTAGGAGTTAGAAATCGGTTGAAAGTCACGTTTAAATTGACTTTCAAAAGAGTTTTAATAGGATAAGGAAAGTTGTTTTTGCGAGCGGATTTATTTTGTCTCTGCACAGCTGTAAGTATTTTCGCCATAACTTCCTCTCCCAATATTCCATTGATGCGATTCAAAGTGAATTGGAAAGTTAACTCAAAGAGATACAACTTTTATATATATGATTTTTCTAACTAGGACGTTTACTATGCCAAAATTGCTTCTCAATATTTGGCTAAAAATCTAGAATATAACTTGTGTGATTGGAAATTGATTTTGATCACATTCCATTCCTTTTTGAGTTCTAATTCCATCCAATTGTCACATAAAATCTTTCAAGTATCATCTTTTGGTCTGAATCAACTATTGAATATTTTCAATTTGGTCCTCAAACTTTGAATTTTGCTATTTTCATCATTTTTCGCTTCTTTCCTTCGATTCTTCGTTCAACCATTGAGTTTTACCTATATAGCATAAAATACAATAATTTAAGATATATTTTGTCAAAAGAACTACTAAATATCGATATTTTAGGACCCTGAATAAGTGTATAAAATACACTTATCACTTTCCATTGTTAGTTATGATGGAATGAGGTATTCTAAATCTGTACACAATGGACTTCCACATGAAGTCGGTGGTAGTCTTTTGGTCGGTGATCTTAGCAAGGGGTTCTGATTTCACCTATACAATTGAAAAATTTATTCCACCTTTTCTAGTAGGTATGTGACCAATTAGATCAACCCTCTACTTGGATAAGGGCTAATGAGCCATTACACAGTTCAACTCTTCTGGTGGGAGCTTTATGTTAGGAGCAAAATGTTGACATTTATCACATTTTCTAGCAAATTCCAATGCATCATTCCTCATGGTGGACCAAAAGTATCTTTGTCACATTATTTTATGAACCAATAATTTTCCACCGAAATGATTTCCACACACACTCTTTCGTGTATTTATTACAAAGCATAAAGTGTCTCCTCTTCATTCAAGCATCTCAGCAAAGGCACGGAATATCCTCGTTTGTAGAGAACATTATCATGGCGATTCAAACTAATTAAGATAACTCCAACTCTTGATCGAGCTCAAGTGGAGGATCGTGAGGGAGTTCTTCTAATGGATCTAAACTAAACTCCACAACAAAATCAGCAAGAGCTTGGCCCTTTATGGAGGTGCGATGTTTGTATCTTATGTCGAACTGTCCAAGTTCTAGTGCCCACTTGACCATCCGACCTGAACTATCACGATTTATTAAAACTTGTCTCAATGAACAATTAGTTAAGATCTCAATTGGGTTTTCCAAAAAGAGGGCCTCAATTTCCTTACTGCCATAACCACAGCATAAGCCAGTTTCTCTAAAGGAGAATAACAGAGCTCATCTTCATGAAGATCTTTACTTACATAGTAAGCTGGATGCTATATTCCTTCATCCTCCCTATCTAGAATAGCACTAATAGCATGCTCAGACACTACAAGATATAAAATCAGCATTTCTCCTGCTTTTAGCTTTGATATCACTGGTGGCTACACCAATTGTTGTTTCAATTCATCAAAAGTGAGATGGCATTCAGGAGTCCATTCAAACTTCTTCACTCCTCATAAGACATGGAAGAAAGATTTACACTTATTAGTCGACTTGGACATAAAACGACCGAGGTTAACTACTCGTCTAGTCAAACTTTGAACCTTCTTAGGCTTTATTGGGGCATACATTTCAATGATAGCTCGTATCTTTTCTGGATTTGCTTCGATTCCCTGGCGATTCACTAGATAACCCAGGAATTTTTCTGAGCTTACACCAAAAGCACATTTGTGCGGGTTTAGCTTCATCCTGTATTTTCTCAAGATTTCAAACATTTCAGCAAGATGTTGTCGATGGTCCCTGGCATCCTCTCTCTTTAATAACATATCATCAACATATACCTCCATAGTTTTACCAATTTGCTTGGCAAACATGGAATTGACCAGATGTTGGTAGGTGGCTCCAACGTTCTTGAGACCAAAAGACATCATTTTGTAACAGTAAAAACTCGATCAGTAATGAAAGCAGTATGTTCCTGGTGTGGTTCATACATAGGAATTTGATTATATCCTGAGCATGTATCCATGAAACTGAGTTGCTCATGTCTTGCTGTTGTATCTACCATTTGTTCTATCCTTGGTAATGGAAAGCTATCCTTAGGACATGCTTTGTTCAGGTCAATAAAATCTATGCACATTCTCCAATCTCTATTGCTTTTCTTTACAAGAACTAGTTAGCAACCTATCTTATATATTTTGCTTTACGGATAAATCCATTACGAAGAAACTTTTGCACCTATTTGTTTAAGGCCTCGTATCTTTCTGGATTCAGAGGTCAACGTCGTTCTGTTTAGGTCGTACCTTTGGATCGATACCCAACATGTGGCAAATAATTCCTGGATCGATTCCTTTCATATCCATATGATTCCAAGCAAAAATAATGAGGTTCTATTGGAGGAACTCAATGATCTGACTTTAGAGGGGTGATTGTAGTTCATGGCTATTCTGAGTTCCTTTGTAAGATCGCTTGGTCCACCCACCACTCTATCAAGCTCTTATACAGGTTCTCTCCCTTTCACTCTTAAATGTGGGTCTAATGAGCTGAGATCGGATTCGATCAGATATACCATATGAACTCTTAAGGGAATATGTGTATCCTTCTTTGCTGGACAAATCTTCATCCGACATTCATCGGCAATATCTCTATTTGAAAGAATAGCGGTACATTGACACAATTGCTATGAGATTAAATAACAGAGATTGCCCCATACTGGCGTCATAAGGTGAATTGGAATCAAATACTACAAATTCTACATTCAATTTAGTTCAGTGTGGAGCTCACCAACCTTAATAGAGAGTTTGATCGACCCTTTTGCTTTGGTTAGGGCCCTATTAAGTCCTAAAACCACGTTCGGATATGGTTGTAGAAAATTCAATGCGATTTCCATCCATTCTAGTGTATTAACATAGAGTATGTTGAGAGAGATCCCCATATAAACTAAAACTTTAGGAATAATAACTCCTGCTATAAGTATTGAGATTACCATGATTTCAAGATATGGACACAGATCTGCTTCCTTTTCTTCAAACGAAAGATGATCATCCGTCGCATTTCTACAGTGTTTCTCAGTAATGTCGATCTCAGAGAGGTCGACAATAATGGGCTTCTTTAATATTACCTTCTTTGCTTAATCATTTTGCTAACTCCTCAACATTTGGATTTGAGGACTAGATAGATCAATGTTTCAAGCTTCTGCCTCGGCTTGATTCCCACATACTACACCAACTTCGTTTAGAGTAAAAAACTTTATGCAATAATGATACATTGAGGTGGCCGCCTACAATTCGTGCAATATAGGTCTCCCCAATATGACATTATAATTGGAAGGAATGTGACAACAATAAAATCTGCTAAAGTTCTTCTCTAGCAGGGGACCTTGCCTAACTCCACAATCAAAACAATCTGACCTCGAGCTTTGATAGGATCACCAGAAAACCCTTGCAACCTCATAGACTATGGTTGTAGATAATGTTCTTGGATTCCCATTTTTTCTAAAGTTTGAGAATACAACACATTGATTGAGCTCCCATTATCCACTAAAGTCCGGTACACTTGTATCCTAACAACATCCATGGTTATTACCAGTTCATCACTTTAGTGCTGCAAAATCCCGTAAGAATCTTCTTTCGAAAATCCAAACCATTTTGAGTATGACATAGTGTTAGTGTCAGACTCTGGTAATCCCACATTGTAATTTTACTAGATGCGGGCATCACTTGCTTGTCTGCGCCTTACTCTTTTGGATCCTTTAAGGCATTGATTACCACTTATTAGAGTTCTGATCTTAGCTTGGGGTAAAGGATCCTGAGCTTGAAGATTTGGCTAAACTCTCTAACATGTTCCTTGTTGATTAGGTTGTTGATTACCAGCTTAGTTCGTCTATCTGGGTTTAGCCACAAATTTTTGCAGATGAAGTCGTCGAATTAAGGATTCCACTTCTTCCTTTATATTTCTACACTTATTAGTATTGTGTCTTATCGACCGTGGTATCAGCAGTACTTCACATAATTTTTCCCTGCTAAGTCCTTTTTCTGAGGTGGGGTTCTACGTAATGTTTCTTTTTCTTTCGCTTGAAAGAAGACTTCTTCAAGGGTGGTATTTAATGGATGAAATTCGTGGAATCCATCCGGATAAAGCTTAGGATGACCTCGATCCCTCCTGTCTTTTCTCTTTTCACAACTAAAATCTTTATCCATTTTTTTTCTCCTTTGCTTGATGTGATGAATGTGTATTTACCTTGGGTTCCTCCTAGTTCGACGTGGCTTTCTTAGCACTTATATGTTTTTCAGTTTGATTCAAGAACTGATGGTATGTTCGAGGTCCATCCTCATGTACAAACCCCCAAAACCTTGTTCTAGGCCTTAGCCCAGAAAGAACTGCCATAAGTGCTGCATCATCAGAGATCTTCTCAACCTTCATGAACTGTTTATTGAATCTGCTGAGGTAGCTTTTAAGTGATTCAGTCTTTCCTTGCTTAATGCTTACTAAGCACTCCTTAGGCATTGTCTTGCTTTAGAACCCTTGAATTGGGCCAAAAATGCTGTGGCAAGGTTATTCTAATTTCTTTTGGATCTTTAATGTAGCATTCTGAACCATCTTTAGGCTTTATCTCCCAAGGTTAATAGAAAAGCACGACATATTATGGTATCTCTTGCTCTTTGCAGTTCCATCCAAGAAGTGTACTTGTCGAAATGGCTAAAAGGATCTCCTTCTCCTTCATACCCGATCAGTTGTGGCATCTTTAACTTTTAAGGTAAATGCTCAGCAAATATATCTTCAGTGAAGGGAGAACAAAATTTGGTGAGATATTATTCCATGTTTCCTTTATCCTGGCTTCCAAATTAGCAATGTACTTTTTCAAGGCACTCATTTCAGGTTTCGTTTATTCCAATGATCGTTTGACATGGGGCTCAACATTTTTACTCCGAGGTGTTAGGGAGTGCTGAGAGCCCAGTTTATCAAACACACTGCTAGCCTTAGCAACTGGCTCTGGTGTTATGGGAGAGCTCTTGATCTCTTCAATTCAGCTTTTGGAGGATGCTTCTCTTGAGAATTGGAGAGTCCTTCTGGTGCAAGGTCATCTGGTTTTCTCCATGTGTGGGGATTCCACCTCATTGTCTGGTGGTGGAACTCGAGTTTGGTTTCATTCCAACCCATTGATTACATTTGTCAACTTTTTAATGACTTCTCTCATCATGGTCATTTAAGGGTCAACAGCTTCGTTTTGACATCGTCCTCTTCCAATATTTTGTGGATTGTTGGTTTGTTCAGGACGAATGTAGGATTGATTTTCAGATGCTCAAAAATCATCCATTATGGTATTATTTTTGTGGATTTTATGGAGAGATAGAGCTATTTTTACAAGTTAGGGTCCTTCCTCTAGCGCCAAACTGTTGACATTAAAAATTATATAAACAAGATCCGAGCCAACTTAAAATGTAAATAAGAATTTTATTGATAATGATTTACAAATTACAATTGTAACTACAAGTGTTTGCTCTTTTTTCTCAAGAAGATATTTGAAATCTGAAGTGTTTAAGCTTTTTTTTTTTTTTTTTTTTTTTTCTCTCCCTTCTCCAAGACTCTTATTCTTACTTTTATAGGGAAGGATTAGCATCCATTCTTCATTTCATTAACCTTACATATGGTCCCCAACAATTAATGAACTAGTTAGGGAATGAAGCTAAGGCAATTGATTGGTGGAATTGGAGGATGATGATGTAAGACCTTCCAGATGTCACTTGTTGATTGACTATTTGTACAATGTGTAAGAAATCTTCAATCATTATATCCCCGGAACTTCAGCAATAACTAATACGANGATGATGTAAGACCTTCCAGATGTCACTTGTTGATTGACTATTTGTACAATGTGTAAGAAATCTTCAATCATTATATCCCCGGAACTTCAGCAATAACTAATACGAGCTGATCTCAAATATTCGAGCTTAAATTAGCATGAGCTTAATACATATAACAAACTGTACTTAATGACCTCGGAGGTCGGATGTCAACACAAATGAAAATCATCAAGAAGATGCAGAACCAAGGTGCAGTAAAAGGAAAAAAATATCTAAAACATTTGGTCTTACTTTTTGACATATTTGCTAAAAAATGAACCAAGGACATTTATTGAGGCTATTTCTAAGCTTGAATCTCCTTAATGGAAAGAAGCTAATGATAATGAAATTGATTCCATTATTCAAAACTATATTTGGGAATAGGATGATCTTCCACTGAAAAATAAAGCTCTAGACTGTAAATGGATCTTCAAATGGAGTTAAATTTCGATAGATCAATTGACAAATACAATACTAGATTAGTAGCCAAATGATATAGATAAAAAGAATGTCTTGACTTTGTTGATACATATTCACCAACTACAAGGATCACGTCTATTCAAGTATTGATTGCGGTTGTGGCTTTACATAATTTCGAAAACATCAAAGGATGTAAAAACATTTATAAATGGTGAATTGAAAGAAGAAATGTACATTGAGCAATTTGAAGGTTTGTGGCTCTCAAAAAGGAGAAAATGATGTGCAAACTTGCTAAAATATTGTATGGACTAAAACAAGCACCAAAGCAATAGCATGAAAATTTTGACAAAACTATGTTGTCAATTTGTTTCAAAATTAATGAATGTGACAAATGTGTCTACATAAAAAGCACACCTAATGAATATGTGATTGTATGTCTATATGTTGATGATTTTAATTATGGGTATTAACTCGAAAGTTATTACTACAACCAAGAAAATATTGATAAAAGATTTTGATATGAAAGATTCAAGTTGCAGATGCCATTCTAGAGATTAAGATCTCTAGAACACTTGAAGGAATGTAATTGTCCCATTATGTTGAGGCTATACTTATGAAAGTTTAAGGCGTATGACAATAATCCTATCAAAACACCAGTAGATCTAAGTCTGTACTCAGCCAAAAATACTAGTGAACCCATATCTCAATTGAAATATTCATGCATCATAGGCTGTTTAATGTATGTTACAAATTGCATGTGTTTGGATATAACATATGCAGTCAACAAATTAAGTAAATTTACAAGTAATCCAATAAATGACCATTGTAGGCATTACTGAGGGTATTTAAATAGTCAAGACATACGGTTAATCTTGAATTACATTAATTTAGATATCATGCGGTGTTAGATGCATATACCGTAATGGATTCAAAGTCTACAAGTGGCTATATTTTCACTATTGGATGTGGAGCCGTGTCCTGGAAATCCTCTAAGAAAATTTGTATAGTTCGATCTACGATGGAATTTGAATTTATTCCCTTAGATAAAACTTCTGAAGAAGTAGGATGGCTTTGTAACTTTCTCAAGGATGTTCCACGTTGGGAAAAGTTAGTACCTGCTATCAGCATACATTGTGATAGTCAATTGGCTATTGCAAGGGTACAAAATAGTATGTGAAATAAGAAATCTCGACATATTTGTCAGAGATGTAATACCATTAAACAACTAATTTCTAATGGTATAATCTCTATTAAGGATGTTAAAGCAAAGAAAAACGTAGTGAATCCTTTTACGAAAGGATTACCAAGAGATCAAGTGTACCATATTTCATGGGGAATGAGCTTAAAGCCTATTGACTAAAATCATTGTAATTGTAACCCAATCTTCTTGAATGGAAATCTTAAGATCTTGGTTCAATGGAACAACTAAGTTATAAATGGTTCAAACGAGCACTTCTACCCATTCTTTAGAAAAAGTGCTATGTTGCAAAGTATATCAAGATAAGTTATACTTTTAATGATTCTTATATCTTGGAAGAGCCAAGAGGAAAGTATGATTTGATACTATAGGAGATCACTTATATAAGTTTGAAGTGGAACTGCTTCTATAAGAATTAAGGCTTACATTCTCTTAAAGCACTTATGAAACCAAGAGTTGTTTAGGGTCAAAATGAATACAACCATGAGAACAAAAGTTGTTAGACAAGTTATGGTGTCGGTAAAATGTTTTAATTTACACCAACGACTGAACAATTCAAGATATTACGTTCACTGGTTAGCCTAGTAAATTCGAGTGTATTCTACTAAGGAGGTTCAAAGCCAAAAACTACTTCACTTGATGCTATAGCTTGTTGGTTCTACTCCTTTTTTGTTAAGAGTCTGAATTTCGCATGCTTGTATGTAATTTCCATTCATTTCATGTAGGAGATTGTTGAAAAATGTCAAAAAAGTTGATTTTTATCAATTTTTGACCAAATATTTGGATGGGTTCCACTACTCGAATTTGGTGATAAATGGGTCGAACATATTCTACTGATCGAGTAGATAAGTTTTTTATATTTGGGAGTACAAAAATATTTCCGGATGAATAAAGGTTGAAAATCATCAATTTTGAATTAAAAAACAAAAATTCAATATGTTTGACAGCTTCTCGAGCGGTAGCCTCGGGCTTAGCCAGCAGTAGAGTCCGTTCTCTGGGTGCTTAAGTGGCAAGTTGGCAGACATCAAACCTACGCAACTTTTCGAAAACAGGTTAGTTTTGGGTTGCATCTTTTCATGTACAACTCATTATCCTTTATAAATTAGACCCATTTGTGATTTTTTATTCACTTCCATTTTATGCAATAAAAGCATATCACATAACATCATTATCTTCCCAAAATTCTGCATCAAAATCTTGTTTTCTTCATATAAAAAGGAGTACAAACTTGGTTCGGTCCGCTGTTTCTTGTGATTCGAAGTGCTGTCATCATAAGGAGTTAATTGTTGGATCTTGGGAGACAATGGCCAAACCATCGTTGACACCTGTGTGGGGAAAATTTGTTTTAAGAATAAAGAGTTCAACTCTTGCCTCAATCTTCTTGCATTTATTCTTTAAATTATGTTTGTTCAGAGTTGGTGTCGTATTTACGAATTTTAAATTTTGATTCAATTACTGATAAGGTGTTGTAAGTTCATCTCTCTTTAATCACCATAAAAAAATTACTTTATCACTTATTATATTCTATAATCACTACTACTCATTTCTTTTTTATTTTCAAATTATTTATTAAATGCATTTGCATAGATAGTTCTATTTAGTATTTTATATTGTGAGACACATCAACTTTTAAACTTTTTTATTTTTAAAATATTAACTTTTAAATTTGTGATTACATTGATGCATCTTTTCTTGTTAATAATATTTTGTTTAGTTTCTGAACTCGCTGTTGGTGGAACCGCTGAGTCTTGTCCTTTTAACAGTAGTATTTATTTTTTAATATGACCGTTACTTTTCAATGGAGTCTCAAGCTCAGATCAATAATCTCATAAGTTTCAGCTCTTAACAATTCAAAATTGAGACATACTTTCATCTCACAATTATAGCATGTTCGATACATACTTTAAGCCCCTGTTTGAGCTCCATCTTTAGAAACTGATCTTTTTCAAACTATTTTTAATCACATATTTTTCTAATAAACTAATTTTATACATAAATTTTGATTTTTTAAAAACTTTTTAATCACACATTTTCCAAAAATATCATTTTATAAAGTTCATTTTTCACAACGAGTGGTGATCAAACAAAGTCTAAAGTGAATTGATCTTCAATGGCAAATAATTTACGCGCATTTGAAAAAGTCTTGAAGAAGTCAAAGATGTATTTGACAATTTTTTGACTCATATTTCAACTCAAAACACTTTTTTTTTGTTTTTTTTTTTGTTTTACCTACTGTGAGGATTTTACCCTGCGTTAGACTCTTGTTTGTATTAATTCTCTTAGTATGTTAAGGGTCCGTATTATAAATGTGTGATATATTACACATATTTATTTTATCGACTCAGAGAGTAATTCGGGGGATTCGGGTTAATAGAGTGAGACTCGCAAATAAATATTTGGGGAGAGTCTTGTGAGATTCCGCATAACATATTGTCACCTCTTATTTTTGATATTGTAAATTTTTAGCTTCTCTTAGTGATTTTTCTTATTTTGATTTCTATGTAAATTTTGTGCTCTTGTAATTGTTATTGCTATTTTTATCTTGATTATTAACTTGTCAATAATATTCATAATAAATGGCTCGGTTTCTAATCGTATAAATAAATATTATTAGTCTAGTATTTTTTTTTTGGTACCTAGGTATCCTAGCTTAGCCAAACTAATTTCCTGGA
>CAIGRS010204758.1:0-16504 GCA_903798395.1 Fraxinus floribunda | reverse complement strand
AAGAATGAGTAATAAACGGATTATTCCAAAATAAGTAATAAATTAACGCACCTTAATATATGCTTGAGTGAGACGGGAGAAAAAAGTGAAAATTACCGTAAAAGATTATGGAATTACCCTTGAGCATTATTAATCCTTGAATTCGAATTCTTATCTAAATTGCAACTGCTTCAATCCTTTCAATCTTGAATTTGAATCTTTCTTCAAGCTTCCAATTCCCAGATCTTCTTTGAATTTCTCCAAAAGTATATACAGGTGGTGAGTGGCTACCCAGGGGCGAATCCAAGATTCGAGTCCAGCTAGGGTGGACGTTTCTGCTGACCGTCAACATCCATAATAACGGGATTGTTTATCGTCAAGAAGTTTCTAAAGAGGTGTCTATAACTAATATTGATTCAATTCACTAATTTCATTTTATATAATCTATCAATAATCTCGACATCTTTTAACATTTCTTACAAATATTCCACACCAGGTTTATTAGCTTGGGATAAACCAAGTCTAATAAGCCCTATTTTCAATATGCAAGTAAGCGATTAATTAGTCTCCTAAGAAACACATTTCCAAATCAATTGNTATAATCTCGACATCTTTTAACATTTCTTACAAATATTCCACACCAGGTTTATTAGCTTGGGATAAACAAAGTCTAATAAGCCCTATTTTCAATATGCAAGTAAGCGATTAATTAGTCTCCTAAGAAACACATTTCCAAATCAATTGTACAACACCCATTTTCTTGTTTTAACGGCAATCTATTGCAAACAAGATTAAAACACAAAGAGGGGAACATAAACGATTTTGCAGTCAATTCATATAACAGACTAACGGTCATAATTAAAACTTTGATAAGAGATTCATAACTCCAATAATATGCCAAATATATATATGTTCAAATTGAACATAATTCCAATTAATCATAAAAAATACCAATATAATATTTCAGACATTCAATTTACAATTAATCAATTAAATACGCACTATATATGTCCATGTTTAGTACACATTAAAAATTTCATTCTCATTCTTCTACTCATTTTCAACCATACATTTTTAATAAAATAATATTTTTCATCATATCAATAACGTTTCCTTTTTTTCCAACCACACATTCTTCATCAATCTACTATTTCAGAATATATTCTTTCAAAATAATGTGGCTCAAACACACTCTATATGTTCAAATTACTTATAATCTCCAATTATATAGCGATATATATGTTCAAGTTACTGAAAAGGAAAATGAGAAATCGATTAACCTTGCTTTGCAGCTAATCGGGTACTTTAGGCTTTAACAACTCTTTGGCTTCAACAAACAGGAAATCAACACGGCAATTAGCATCAACATTCAACAATATGCTACCAAAATATATTCGAAGCAAGTAACGTAGATTTTACAAATACAAAAAAGGAGGTCACAGACAGACTTACTTGTCGCAACGCACGCACCGACCATCACAGTCGCAAAGGCTGAGTTCGTAGTTCGCAAGTAATAACTCGCATTGGCAGCTGCAGTCGCAGTCCGTAGGGCTGCAACCAACACGAGGGTTTGCCTAATTCAGCTGCGTTTGGAATGTAATTGGTGTGGGATATTGGTAAATAGTTTAATGGGCTTGGACCTGGTAATTGATTTTGAAATTAAGTTTTAACAAAACCCAAATTGGAACATGTTCATCTTCTTCCACAAATCATACGGCGCCTCTTTGCAATTAACCATTCAAACTTCTAGGTTCTGGCTCCGACGCCCGCGACAACCAAAGCTCCCGACGGATCCAACACGGATGACCTTGTGGGCTGGCCAGGTACTGGATTCGCCCATGTGGCTACCTAAACAAAATCAAGAATTTAAATCTTGGAAAAAAATACCAAGAGAACAAATTTATCTCTTTATGTGCACCTTACGTCCAGAACTTTTACCAAGCAAGCTAATTCAATAGATTTCGCTCCATTTAGTTCGATTTAAGTTTAGGTTTATTCTATATAAAAAAAAAATCAATTGAAGTTACCAGATGCACTTGATCGGACTTATATAATTTAAGCATAATAATTATACACAATCAAGTTAACCGGAGATTGTCCACTATAATTATTAGTTCTTACTTTTTTCACTCATGGCTAGGGCTGCACATGGGTGGATTCAGTTCGATTTCGCCCTAGTCATGGGTCGATTCTATTCGGTTTGAAGTCAATCGGAGATTGTCCACTATAATTATTAGTTCTTACTTTTTTAACTCATGGCTAGGGCTGCACATGGGTGGATTCGGTTCTCTTCAGAACCGAACCGACCCGACCGAAAATTTTCTGGTATTTAATAAATGAAACGTCGGGTCCAAATATAATTATGGAACCGTTTGGGTTCAATTCCGTTCAGTTCGGTTCTGTTAGTTTCCATACCATAATTAGATTTTTTAATATTTATAACAACACTACATAAATAAAACTAATGTCATATTCATTCGTAATTTTTACAAATTAACATAGATCAATTTAAAAATATATAAATAACAAGTTGTCCAATAAGATTAATACAATGTATACAAATGCCAAAAAATAGATACTAATATTAAAATATTGGTGATCCGTATCAATAATTTATTTCCTTCAAGCAACCTAAATGTTCGGTCAAAGGGGAAGGATAAGGCTCAAATGTTGGGATAAGGTCCAAATGTTGGAAAATTTTGAAATTGGAATGGAAATGTCAAAAGGGAAAGATAAGACTCAAATGTTGGGCTAACAAAAAATTAATAATTGGACCAAAAAAATAAAAATAAAAATAAAAATTTAAAAATTGTGTTGAGCTGGATTAGCTAGGCATGGACTTGGCTGGTTTGTTTAATTAATTTGCTAATCTGTTTTAAAAAAATTAAAATAATTTAATTAATCCAATATGAAAAATTTTAAAAAAATTATTTAGATTTAATTCTTATTCGGGTCTTCGGTTCTGGGTTTAGAACCGAGAATCGATCCAAATCTATCGATTCTCGATTCAGACATCCGTTCGAGTATTTAACTTATGAAGAACCACTCGATTCGGTTCGATCCAATTCAATTCGAAAGTTTTATCCAACCCTACTCATGCCGAGAAATTGAACTCCTAAATTATATAAAAATCACACAAGTATTATAAAGTAACTCCTTGCAATTTATATCTTCTTGAGTTGTCATATATATGTATTACTCCCGTCGGACTTTGAACAATCAAATCAAGGTGAAATGATCATTTTGTTCTTTCAATTATTGCAGCACTTGGAACTCACATTTTTAAATTATTTTTTTCGTGATACAATCACATAATTAATGATTCGAGTATCCACAACTATTGAGTTCAAATTTAAATTGTTCTCTTAAGAAAATATTCAAGTGGACTAATTTACCTCTCGAATAAAGTGATGTATTTTGAATGCTAATACATGTTCACTACTTTGATTCCTATTAGCTATCAACACACTGATGTCATGACCGTAATGAATTACTCACTTATTGACACATCAAGGAACTTTAAGTTCGCGAGTATTTCAGTCATTCATAAGACATTCATGTATTATTATTCATTATCATGGTCTGCTATAAATTTATCAACACTTGTCTTGGTCCATTCCATACATTTTTAGGTGTATCGCTCCTCGAATAAATGATCATTACGAGCAAGATAAATCGCAAATGCAAATTGGTAAAGTAATTAATTCTTTGACCCCAAATAGAGTGCCAAACTCTATTATTCAATCTAGGACAAATTCTTCTCATTTGTACTTCACTGACCTCCTTATTCCAATCCGAAAAATGAAGGATTAGGGTTAACAGGAGACTCTTGGGCTGTCGGTTGATTATCATTAATTGCTTACTCAAATATGTAATGAACAACTAAATCGATATAGATAAATAATACTTATTTAATAGACAAAAACAAAATATTAGAGTTAATCCTAACATTATTAGACACTTATCTCAACATAGAGAACTCAATGGAGAGAGATACTCTTAGAATTAGGGTATGATTCAAATTCTATTTGGAATTCTATTTGGGAATCCCATTCGAAATTTATTTGGCAATTCTAGTTGAAATTCAAATTGGGAGTTTGAAATTTATGTTGAATTTGAAAATGTCAAAATATGGACCAAGGAGAAATTTTCGACGCTTTTCCGCTAGTTGGCCGCTAGCCTCTTGCTCGAGCACGCAAATCAAGAAGCTAATGCCCGCTTGGTGCTTGCCTGGTGCTCGAGCGACTATATCATCTGGCCAGGCCCTGTTTCACTTTTAAAGCATTTTCAACATTATTTTCATCTATACATCTAGAAAGGGTGTGAAGCATTCCCTATATATAGTTAGTTTTTCATTGTAATTTAGACAAGTTAAACAATATTTTAATCAAGATATCTTTATATTCTTTATCCATATTTTAGTGAATTCTTATTTCGTCTGTCAATTATCTTTTGTTTTTATGCATTTGTGATATTTACTTCGTGTTATTGGTGGTGGTTTTTTACTCCTTTTTGTACCGTTGATGTGGACAACAGATAACGGGCACACTCGTATCCTCACAAGCTAATCTCAACACAAGTAGATAGATTACAAGTCAATAATATCTAGAGTTTGAACGTGGAATAAGCTTTATGACACGAAACAAATATGTTCGTGCTCTGGCTAAATATATAAGCGAAGTTACACAATAATGAACTATCGATAAAGAACCAAACTAAAGGTTAAGATCAAATATCAAACATTAAAAACCATAGATCAAACAAAAAAGAAAGAATGTATAGCTTGTAGTTGATATATTAGCATAGATGATATTTATAGTGTTACATGTGAAATAGTGTCCATTGGATGAGCGAACACGTGACCTCATCTTCTTAACAGAGGCATCTTAACTTAGTTATCAATTTTGACCAAATTAACTTGTAGTGCATTAAATACTCCCAAACAGGAGTAGCCGTCCTATAACTATTCTGACAAGACTTTGACCTTTTTAATTATTATAAAATTCCAATCAATAACTCCAAAAGGATTTCATACATTTAGGATCTTCAAATGTGTTGTCCTCAATTTTAATTGAGTTTCGGGTTCTACTTCATTGAGCTCCGCCACTTCGGCAAAAGGGGGCTTCAACAGGTGCATTCCATGAAATCGTTTCGGTGCTTCAGATTAGTGGACTCTAACAAGTCTTATATACTCCACATGAAATGCCACATGGCTTTGGCAAAAAGGGCTTCAGTAGGTCAGTTGAGCCACGTGGGAGCTTTAGTGGCAAAGTATAACAATAGCCCTCCAAATCCAAGTATGGTTATTCATGTCATGTGTGGACTTCTGTTTTGAGTAGAATTTCTTTGGGGCAGGTCTTCCAGTCATGGTTAGGTTTTCAACAATATAATAGTCCTTCAAGTCCAAGTATAGATATTGATATAATAGTTGGAATTTGAAATTGAACCTGATTCACGTATGTTCTCATATCCTTATGTAGTGTTGAACTACTGAACTCCTTACTTTGAAAATAGCAAAAATTTGTTTGATGAGCCGAAGCAGAAAAGTGCTGAACTGATAAAGATCCTTCTTCATTAACAATAAAGTATGATTTGATAATAGTGTCAATGATTTGATATTTTTATACGTTACCAAAAAAAGACAACTAGAGCGTTTCAACTTCCAATACCCGTACAACCATTATATATTAAATGCGCAATGATGGCCACACTGCTACACTTTGAGATCGACGATCGAGGCTTGTACGTGAGAAACACACATCAATTTGAGGCGTTAATAAGTGAAACTGTTTGAATTCAACACCTCAGATATAGTTAAAAAATGGATGCTTCAGATGAGTAGATCTTGATCCAATGGCTGTGCTTCACCTCTCATTTGTATAAAAGCCAAAAACTTGTCATTGTTTAACATTTTACTTTTGCAAAATTTCTTCAAATCTCTCCAATATTCAAAAACTTTCCGACATTTCTCTTCTCAAGCAACACCACATTCTTAGAGCTTCTCTTTATTTAACTAACTTTTCTTCCCATCCTTCCCATCTTTTTTTTTTCCAATTTCAATGGCTTGTGGATCGAGTGCTAGTAGTAGGAGAGTAACCATTGCTAAGGTTGGGGATCAAGCTATGTCTAAGGGATTGGACGGGCCATTGATTACGAGTGGGATAGGGGGTTGCAAGAACCCCTTTTGCTATGACCTTTACCAAATTGGTCGAACTTAGAGAAAAATATAGAATAAAAAATTCCATAGAATTCTTAGAGCCCGAAAACCATGTACGTGTCTGCTATCTGAGGCCGAAATGTATAGCAGTTAGTGACTTCTTGTTTAGGACAGGTATGTGTCTAGCTGTACACCCATTTTGTAGGACGATGTTGAGATCCTATATGTTGGCTCGCTCCTAATTATTGCCGAATAGGTGGAGCTAGTTGTTTGGGTCATATTTCCTTTGGAAAAAAACATTGCTTAGCGAGGATATGTCCTTCCACGTCTTCCAATCCCTTTTCCAACTCCAGGTCCTTGGGAAAGAGGAGTCTAAGGGATGGTACTACATGACTCCTTGGGAGGCCCGTGCCCCTTTTGTAGTGAGTCTGCCTTTTTCTATAAAAGGGTTGAAGGAGTCATGGTTCTAGTCTTCTAGATCATGGAGAAGTCACAAATGGTTAATGGAGATAAGGCCCCTTCCTATACTGTGCTGACCCAATATTCTAAAGCTCGTGAGTCCTTTTAAAAATATGCCATTTGCTTATAACGTTATGTGACGCTCATTGGTTAGTTTCAGGGAATCACTTCGAACTTTCCCAAGTTAAGTGGGACGTCATCAAAGATATCTACAGACATTAACCAAAGAAAGTTCTTCTTCGACTTCGGATTGATTGCCTCAAAAGGTAAATATCTATGCCCTATGTTGATGCACGGTACTTTGTATTGATTTTAACACAATCTTTACTATTTGAAGATTAGGAGAGACACTTCCACAGTAAGCTCTAGGACTTTGAAGTCCTCTTTTTAGGTGCCAAGCAAGTCAGGGAGAATTCAAAACCAAGGGGCCTAGAGGATGGATAAGGGTAAAGGAAAAGTGGAGGAGCCACAAAAGAAAAGAAAACTATCCCACAACATTGGTCCTATATCTGGGAAGTTCGGGACAAACAATGTCCCAAATGCTAAGAAAACCCCACATCCTCCACATTTGAAGTTGATATAGGTTTCCTTCAATGCTGCCAAGGCTCAAAAGGTAAAAGAGGCAAGTGAAGAAGCTGTGAAGGAGGTGTAGCAGACCTCCAAGGCTGTGAAGAAAGCTCCAATGGTGAGGACCTTTGGACAGTTCTAAAGATTTTTAATTGGGCAAGATGAGGAGATTGCCCCAACAATGATGGACATGATTCCTCCTAAGGTCTAAGGTACAACTGCGAATTTTTACAAGTTTTAAACTGAGAGGTAGCAAAATTATCTCTCCACCTATGAAGCAGTGGATCTAATGACTACCTTGGTAAGCAAAAGTGATAGGGCCTTTGGGGTTGTCCTGGAGTACCAAGAGGTTCAGAAGGACATTCAGACATACAACTAAGAGTCATTTGAAAAATTGGTCTCAACTAATGAAGAGTTGAAAAAGATGAAAACTAAGGCCGAAGAGCGGAGGACCAGCAAACTGAAGAAGCAATTAAATTGGATTTTGCCTTAGCAAAAATCGAACGTCTGAATAGGAATGTCTATGAATTCTAGTGCGAAGTGGTTTCCTTGATGAAGAATATTGAAGCTTCAAACAATTATCAGAAGCTTTGGAGCAGGTCAACTTAGAGAATGCTGGGCTCAAGGATGCTAATAGGTTTCTGGTATATTATGTGAATGAGGCTAAGTAGGCTAAGGCTGACGCTCAGAAATCAAGTGACTAGGCGGTCAAGGACTACATTGCTAACTTCCATCTGACCGAAGGGTATCAACACTTGGACACCTATTGGAGGAGGTTTACTTATGTCAAATTATTAGACATGGTACAAGAGCATTACCTAGAACTCAATACTTCTGAACTGAAAGCGGAGTTTTTGGAAGAGGTACATCGGAACCTAGCTGCTGATGCAGTAAAAAAAAAGTAGAAGTAGATCAAGAGGGTACTCTTGAGGACAAAACTTCAAGACAAAAGCTCCGGCTGGTGAAGTACCTGTTGCGGAGGCATCAGACTTCCTGCACCTCCAACATAATATAAGATTATTTATTATGTTTTTCATGTAATGGTTGAGGCCTTTTTTATACAAATTTCTTTATTAATGAAGTACATATTTCTTTAACTTGTTTATGAGCTGGAACTTCAGTAATGTTCATAGTAAATATAATTCATCTTAAACAATATAACTTGCAAGTGTTGGGACCTCTATAAGGTGTGCAAGTGGAAGTTTGTTAAATATAATGACCTCAAAAGATGAATTATCCTTCAACATTTGAAACATGATTAACTTTGAAATACGTTCAACTTTAATATTATTTCTCCTCTCATGATATTCAGCTTCATCATGGGATGCTTGTAATGTACATTTCGGAGTACCAATGTGGTAATCCCTTTTGAGATTTGATCCAAGTCTTCAAAACGCCAACGCTTTTGTATATGGTAGATGGTTCATCCATGTAGGGGCTTCTTCCCATGACGTTCATTTTTATCATGGAAAGCTTGTGTTGTACGCCTCAAAGGACCAATGAGGTAATCCCTTTTTGGATTCGATCCTTATTTTTGAGAGGCCCATACTTTCGTACATGGTGGATGGTTCATCTAGGTAGGGACTTATTTCATAATGTTCAACTTCGTCATGGAAAGCTTATGTTGTACGCCTTTAAGTACCAATGAGGTAATCCCTTTCAAGATCTGATCTTTATCTTTGAGGCGTCCACACTTTTGTACATGGTGGATGGTTAATCCATGTAGGGACTTCTCCCATGGCGTTAATATAGAGGCTTCTCCCACGACGTTCAACTTCGTCATGGGAGGCACGTGTTATTCGCCTTAGAGGACCAATTAGGTAATCCCTTTTCGGATTCTATCCTCCTCTTTGAGGTGTCCATGCTTTCGTACATGATGGATTATTCATCAAAGAAACCAAGCTCACATCTTCTCAAGTCGTCATTGGATATTTCATTGAATTGCAATCAACAAGCAAAAGGTAAACTGACTTCCAATGGGCTCATTGCTTCTGCAACGTAAAAAATTGAGAATGCAGTTTCTCCAGTTGGGGTCCGACTTGTAGTTCGGATTGCTGACAATACTTTTTGCAGTTCATGGACCCATGCTCCATTGGAGGAGCTTCTTTTCAGAGTATACTTGATGATTTTGCTTATAGTCTCTACTTGTCCATTTGCTTATGGGTGGTGAGGTGTTGAAAAGTGCTTCTTGATTTTGAGCTTCTCATATAGGTTCCTTACTTTTTTGTTATCAAACTGACACCCATTATCTGAGATAATTGAATGGGAAATTTCGAACTGGCTTATTACATTCTTTCACAAGAACTTGAAAGTTTTAGTTTCCATGATTCTAACCAAAGGTTCGGCTTCAACCCATTTCGTGAAGTGATCGATGGTGACGATACAACATTTGCACTACCTCTACCTTAGGTTTAGGTCCTATAAGGTCAATTTTCCATTTCGTAAATGACTATGGGCTGGATACTGCTGTTAACTTTTGGGAGGGTTGTCTCTAGATAAGAGAGAAATGTTGACATTTATTGCACTTTCACAGAAAATCGGATTGCGTCTTTTTTCAAAGTAGGCTAATAATGCCTTCGTCGTAGTGCATTTTGTGCCAACGCGAGTCTTATAGAGTGATTACCACAAATTCTTTCATGAATTTTGTGGAGGATGTAGGTGGCTTCCTCCCCTCCGACATATCGGATGAGTGGTAAGGAAAAACCTCTTTTGTAGAGCATATCATCCTGAAAGACAAAGTGGGATGCCATTCTTCTAAGTTTGTAAGCTTTTTCTTTGTTGTCTGTGAGGGTTTGATATTTAAGAAATGCTATTATATGTTGCATCCATATAGGCGTTCCTTCTACCCACATTAACTCTTTTCCTTTAGCAGTGGAAGGTTTTGAGAGGTGTTCAATCTACTAGATCGTTAGTAGTTCCGAGTTCTTGCTACTAGCCAACTTGGACAAAGCATCAGTGTGGGTATTTTCAACACGCACAATTTGAGCTAACTCGATTTTTTTCAAAAGATAGAAATAAATCCATCACCAGTTTAAGGTATGCGGCCATGTTTTGTCTCTTACTGTGAAGTTGCCATTAACCTGGTTAACTATCAGTCGGGAATCACTGTTAATGAGCAACCTCTTCACTTGCAATCCTTTAGCCAACCTTAAACCGGACAGAAGTACCTAATATTCAGTCGCGTTGTTGGTAGCCTAGAACTCGAACCTCACTGTATAGTTGAACTTGTGTCTCTCTAAGCTAACCAGGACCACATCCACTCCTAAGCTTGTTTCTCCAGATGAACCATCCACGAACAAGTTCCACATAAGAGGTTCTGTAAGCTTCATTATTTCGCCCATCTCTAGGACGACAGCAATTTCGGAATGAAATCTACAAGGGTTTGGCCTTTGTTGGTCGTTTTTGTTTTGAAAATAACATCGAACTCGCTAGGGTTGGACAAAACTCAAAAACCGAACATCTAACACCCCAAAATCTATTTTCTTTTTACGTTTTTTAAAGGAAAAATATAGACTTCAAGTGTTACCAAAAGTCTCCTTTATCTTATTTAAACGGAATTTTACTTTTATTCAAATCTTGTGATTTGATCGATCAATCGATAAAAGTTAAACCAATAATTTATATGCTGTGAGTTTAAACCATAAATTTAAAATTTAACATAAAATGTTTATCAATAAAAAATTGAAATTTATCATTTCTAGAAAGTTAACTTGGCGATCCCATAAGCAACACTCGGTCAATCTTACACGCGCCCACATGACCCGTTCTAATCTGAAAAGTTATTGTAAGAATGAGTATTTTGAAAATACTCGATAAAAATACGTGCATATTCTTATTCAGCATGATATAAATATAAAATGACATAACATACCAACTTTTCTTAATTTAGAGCAAACTAGTCGCGATATCCAATAGTTCAAGGAATTTCTTAAGAATTCCTATATCCCATAGGATTTACATATTTGACCAAACGGTCCATCCCGTAGGATTTAACATATTCGACCGACAGTCTATTTTGAAGAATTTAACATAAAAATCGACCCGAAGGCCTTATAATATTTCATGTCAAAATTTATATAAACATCGAGAAATAAGAATTTAACACTTTGCACTATGTATTCTTACCTCAATTTGATACCAAATAACTATGAAAATATGACTTGTGGAATAATATAAAGATAAAATCCCTTTGATTGTGCAGTGTACGTGTATGTAATTGAAAAATGAACTTGTGAAAATTTTAAAGTATGAACACTCAATATTTTGTGCGTTAGAAAGAAAAATGAACTCTACCATGACATATATATATATAATTTTCTGACGCATACACGTAACTCCAAGTAAGACAAAAAGACTTTTAGTTTATACATTAAATTCCAAACGTATTCCAGGTATTTTAAAAGTTTTATGGAATTAATTAGACTAAGTATTATTAATATTAATGAATTAATTATGTTTAATTTATAATTTCTCTTTTCAATTTCCAAGGAGCCGTAGCTGAACACAAAATGAAAGTTTCTCCTTTCATTATTTTATTATTAATATAGAATTTATATTATTTTTATTTTTATCAAAATACCTCGGATATAAATAGTTTAAAATCATTTCTTCTTAAGCTCATTTATGTTATTTAATGCGAGCTACAAAATTACTATACTATTAATATATTTTATAAATTGTTATAATACTTAAATATTTGGCACAAATATAACATACGATAAGTTTTATATAGTACACACAATAAAATAAATCATTTCGTAAATAAATGGGTTAAACTTATCACTTTTGGACTTTAGTATGACAACTAGACTAGACATGGGCATTTCACTTGTCAAAAGACCAACACAAAATTTTGGCCCTTATAAAATATTACGAAAATTCGAGGTGTTAAAGAACTCGAATTGAACATAACCGAATCGAGCGGTTCTTCACCCGAATGGGTAATTGAATCAAGAACCGAAGGTTTGATTCGGTTCTAGATCGAGAACCGAAGAACCGAATCTAAATAATTTTTTTTAATTTTTAATATTTCATTAATTAAATTGTTTTAATTTTTTATAAACAAATTAGAAAAGTAACTAATTTAGTGATTAATGCTCCAACTTCCAAGCCAAGTCAATGCCTAGCTAGAACAATCCATCCCAACCCAATTTCTAAATTCAATTTTTTGTTTTAGTTTTTTGGCCCAATTATTAATTTCATTGTTAGCCCAATATCTAGACATTTTTAAGTTTTTATCCTTCAATTTCCAATTTCATACTTTCATTCGGTAAGTACAGGTCCACTAACCCCAATTCAATTGATAAATTGAAAACCTATCAAAACCGAATAGAACCGAACCCGAATGGTTCCATAATTATATTTGGATTCGATAGTTCCATTTATTAAATATCCAAAAAATTCGGTTCGGTTCGATTCTCTTCAGAACCGAATCTAACCATGTCCAGCCCTAGAACTCGCTAAACTCAACTACCAATTTCAGCTCCTGAAGCGTCGATTTTTTGAAGCACTTGCTTTAGTGAGAAGTTATTAAACACAAGTATTGTTTGAGTTTGGAAATATAGCTTCAATTTCCTCGATGTAGTAATCAAGTCTAGAGCTAACTTTTTCATAATAGGATGGCAGGTTTCGACCGTTAAAAGTGCCTTACTCACATAGTCGATAGGTAACTGTAGGATATCTTCTCTCATGAGAACTGCACTAATGTCTTCAATAGAGATAACCAAATAGAGTTGCAAATTAAGCATATTAGACTTAGGTTTTGATAGGATTGGGGCTTGTCCTATGAGCTTTTCCAGTCCCTAGAAGGCCTCTTTACACTCCTCCATCGATTGGAACTTCTTGCCCCTTTTAAGATCTTAAAGAAATAGAGGTATTTGTCAGTGGCCTTCGAGACAAAACAGCTAAAAGCAACCAAACGCCCAATTAAGTTTTACACGCCCATTTTTCCTTTAGGGCTTCATATCTTTCTAGGTCGAGAGCCCTTTTCTTTAGTCTATGCAGAGCAACTGTAGGATCAATTATTAGATAGTGATAACTGACCTTGAAGTCAATACCTACCATGTCCTTGTGTCTCAATACAAAGACATCAAGATTTCTACACAAAAAATCATTAAGTTTTTCTTTGGCCTTTAGTGGCAAACCTTTACCCACCTGTAATGCCTTGGTAGGGTCTTGAGGACCCACGGGAAACTTTTTAGCTTCTCCATTGGTGCTATTTGGGATTCAGAATCAATAATAAGGGGGTTTAGTTCATCGAGCATGACCACCTACTAGACGGCATCCACAATCTTGATATCTTCTTGACTGAAATGTTTTCCTTATGTGGGATCCACCATATCAACCTCCATCAGCTCCACATTGACATCCCTGGGTTTGGCTTTTCTTATCGAGTTCGGTAGCGTTTTAGTGTTCCTTTTTGGTCACCCATAACTATGGCAATCCCATGCTTAGTAAGAAATTTTATGCATACATGATGAATAGAGGTGACGTCACATAAGCCTTTTAGGGCGGGTCTAGCTAGCGCCCCATGGTAAGATGATCGGCTATCCACTACTAGGAATTCCATGAAGTTTAGAAATATCAGGGATGGCTATCTCATTTCCACTGCAAAAGTTATTTTCCCCTTGGGGGTGATGCTATCACTTGTGAAGTCGTACAATGGGATTGTGATGGGGGTTAATTCGTGATCAATGATCGTGTTGTCAAAAGTGGCTTGAAAAAAAGGCATTCATTCCAAAAGATTTCATAGATTCTGGATCTTCAAATGTGGGTCATCATTAGTCTTAATTAAGCTTTGGATTCTACTTCATTAAGCTTCGTCACTTCGGTAAAAGGGGTGCTTCGGAAGGTCTGTTCCATGAAACCGCTTCAGTGCTTCAGATTTAATGGACTCTGGTAGGTCCTATGCGTTCCACGCGGGATACCACATGCTTTGACAAAAAGGGCTTCAGTGTCTCGGCTGAGCCACGTGAGAGCCTTGGTGGTAAGGCCTAATAATAGTTATACACGGGAGAAATTAAGGCCTAACTTCAATAATAAAATTTGTAATTATTGCAAAAAGAAGTGGTACATGATAAATGATTGATATAAGTTACAGAATAAAGAAAAATTGATGCAGCTAATTAGAAAAAAAAAAAGCAACCAGATATTTCAGGTAAAGCCAGTATTGCAAAACATTCTCATGATGATGGAGAACTTTTGATTATCTCTGACTATGACTTCAAGTATGACTTAATTGGATTCTTGATACAAGTTTCACTTTTCATATGTGTCCCAATCGCGATTTGTTTTCCACATACGAAATAGTTTTAAAAGATGTTGTGATAATGAGCAATAATACACCTTGTAGGATAGCTAGTATTGAAAGAATCAGAATTAAGATGTTTGATGGATTGTCAGAACACTTGATACTGGGGTGGATTTTTAAGTTTGGTTTAGTACCGTCGAGTTTAGTTCGAGGTTTACATTAAATGATACATTTCAATCAAGTTCAGAAGTTATGAATAATTCCACATTGCCGCCATTACTCGTGGTGCCATCGTACCCAAAAGGAGTATTAGGTCTCCATATAGGTACGGGGATGCTGATTTAGCCCCCGTTTGACACCAATTAATTTCTCATTCTCATTCTCATTTTCATTCTTCGTTTCAACCACACATTCTCCAAATAAAATAATATTATACATAAATCAAAAACTTTTCATCACTTTTCCATCACACATTCTCACATCAATCACTATTCCAAAATTTCTATCCTACATAAATGGGTTTCAAACAAGGGCTTAATTGCTTTTTGCTTTGAATATAATTGAAGGTATTGATTCTAACAAAGAACCTTCTATTGGAGTAGTTAGTTGTGTTGATTCTATTACATGGCTTGTTTCTGCCTTATTTGGTAATTATTAAATCATTTGTAATTTTTGTTGCTCGTGAGTATAATTAAAGCAACTTTGGTATCCAAGGTAGTCAAGCTGAACAGTGCTTAAAATTCAGTTAATACTCAATTATTGATTTTGCCCTAGTTGGGTTTTGTGGAAAAGGTGGGGAGTTTTTCCAATTGAAAATTTTGATGGAGAATTTTGTTTGGTGATTTGTTGAAACGTTAAGTCTTATTCCTTGTAGTGAAATTTGTTTCCAAGTGGAGAATCTTTGAATTCTTGTTCATTGCAAATGAATAATAATGTTTTGAAAAATGTAAGATTAAAAAAGAAGGCATAATTTTTGGATTTACGTATAATATTATTTTATTGAAAAATGTATGGTTGATAAAAAAATAGAGAAAAAATGAATTATAATTTAATGAAAAGTCATGGAGGCCAAATGAGGGCTTTTTATTATGCCCATGTTTGACGAAGCTGTCCGAGATAATAAATTGGTGAATCTCATAAAATGTATGATTCAAAAATAGATAAAGATATATATTTAATCAAATATGTTGTTAAAATGGAGTTTGACCACTTTATAATCTAAAAAAAATAAAATTATCAAACAAGGACTATATCTTGAAGTATGATTATTTCTTACCCTATATAATATAATTATAATATATTAAATATCACATCAAGTTATAAGCATTTTTTGGACGATTCTAACCCTGCTATAATTCATTTATTTCAATAATACCTTACTTTTTCGTTTTTTAATATATATTTAATATACTTAACCATTTAGTTACAAAGAATATACTTGTACAATATTTGAGGAATTCATTTCACCTATTTGTTTTCATTAATGTATGAATTTCATATTATTAATTCTCAATTAATTAATATATTCGCATTCATTTAATTAATATTTATCTTTATTTATACATTTCAATGTTATTAATTTTAATTATAAATTAACTAGAATTTTATTCAATAGTGCATTTCATTATTCACGTTCATAAATGTTAATTAATATCTAGCTTTACTTAATTAAAAATGAAATAAATGATTTAACATTCATTGTCATGTATATATATATTCATTGATATTGATTCTAAATTAATTAACAATCACGTATATTCAAATATTATTTTTATAACACTTATAAAATATTTCATAATAGAGTGCAACATTTGTTGAAAGTCGAATAGTTCTACCTAAAAGTTTGTGCAAAAGAACAAGTATTTAGTAAGATGCTACATAGGGATAACAAAAAAAATTTGTTCAACCTGATACCCGTGGAACCCGCCCCGAATAAAGCGGGGATTACCTACTTAATCGGGTAAATGAGATGAGGATGATGATGGGGCGATGGTCATTACCTAGTTGCGGAAACGGCACTACAACAAAATGTACTTTTTACGGCATATCTTTACGGCATGCAGCCGCATGTCATATAAAGCCATGCCGTAAAA
>CAIGRS010204705.1:0-13658 GCA_903798395.1 Fraxinus floribunda | reverse complement strand
AAATGCATCATAATTCATAACTAAATGGATAAAAGGCAAAAGGTACACTTGCCCTAAATACTAGTGAGAATAAATGTTACAGATTAAATATTTCATGATCATCATAGTTAAAAGCCAGAAATACCAACATCTCCAAGGACTTTGTTCTCAATTTTCGACAAACAGAGGAATACTAATGAGAGCGGTCACAAGGAATACCATAACGTCTGTCGACAAAGTTTTTTAGATCATATTTACACCTCTCATATCCTAGTTGGGTTGGGCAGAAAGACGGGATGATGAACTTTATAGGGAATATAAGTAGATATCTAAATCATCAACTGCTTAACTGGTCAAATAGATGGTAAAAACTATTCGGCAAACAAAAGACTACAAAACTATACTTTTCATCGAATCTGACCGCTGAACTATGAAATGCAGTGATATCTATATATGGGATTCTCAGGATGGCTACATCTGGTAATAAAAATTCTCATTAACTGGGACTGCATTGAATATAACTATGCGGCCGCATAGTTAAATCCGGCATGAGATTTTGCACTTTTGGAAAGAAATCCTGTTTTGGTTCAAACTCTATATTTTGGTATCTTTTATCATTTTTATGTTACAATTTCGTGGTAAACTAGGGTTTTTGGAGTGGTATAAATAGGACCTATTATTTCATTGAATACATACAATTATTGATATTATTATCGCAAGGCTAAATTGCTTTCTTCTCGTTCTTCGTTGCTTTAATTTTTGAACTTATCAAGAATTAAATTCTTGTGACGTACTACAAAATTCAAAGTAAGGTTCATAAGTTTTGAGATCTCGGATCAAGATATTGTTAGCGATTATTTTGGTTCTTGGTTCAATAATTTATTGGGTCGAGCTTTTCAAAAGTTGATTATTGGATTTCTAGGGTTGTTCTAATTTGTCGTGGGTTCCGTAGCTACAATTGTTACGTTGGTTCACATCAGTTGGTATCAGAGCAAGACTTCAAAAATTAAGATTATATCCTCGTTATTTTTCTTTTTTTAGTCTTTTTTTCATTCTTCTTGTTTTTCGCGTTCTCCAATCCCTAAAATCCAAAAAAATAAAAAAATAAAATTGTTTTTGTGCTTATCTAGCATCCAAATCAATTTCTGATTCTTTTGATGGTATCTAGTTGAATTTTTGATTAAAAGTGGCTAAGCCCATGTTTGTTCCACATTATTTTTTCATTCTCATTCTTCTACTCATTTTCAACCACTCATTCTTCAATAAAATAATATTTTCCATCACATCAATAACTTTTCCTTCTTTTTCAACCACACACTATCCATCAATCTACTATTCCAGAATACATTCTTCCAAAATAATATGGCTCAAACACATTCTCTTAGTCCCTGTTTGTCCCACATTATTTTTTTTATTCTCATTCTTCTACTCATTTTCAACCACGCATTCTTCAATAAAATAATATTTTCCATCACATCAATAACTTTTCCTTCTTTTTCAACTACATATTTCTCATCACATCACCTCAAAAAAATGCACTCTCATTTTAATGTGCACCAAACATACTCTAAACGTGAGAAAAAAGAGTAGAGCTATGAGAGAGAAAAGAGAGTTGTGAGAGGAGAGAAATGTCGAAAGTGAGTTCTTTGCAAAAGGGAGTAAGTTGAAGAGGGCAGTAGTTGAGAACCGACTTATGGTCTTATTGGTTTATAAGGAGTCATTCTTCAATCTTGAGGAACCCAACAGACCTCTCCCCGATTTGGCTATTTCTCTGTTGCAGGAATTTGAAGACGTGTTTCCGGAGGACATGGCTGGTGCGCTACCTTCCATTCGAGGCATTGAACATCAAATTGATTTCGTACCTGCAACTGTCATTCCAAACAGTTGGCTTATCGGAGTAATCTCGAGAAGACTAAGGAACTCCAAAGGCAAGTGGAAGATTTGATGAGTAAATGGTATGTGAGGGAGAGTATGAGTCCATGTGCCGTGCCCGAACTACTTGTACCAAAGAAAGATGGAACTTGGAGGATGTGTGTCAACTGCAGGGCCATCAACAATATAACGGTAAAGTATCATCCTATTCCTAGGTTAGATGATATGCTAGATGAATTACATGGATCATGCATATTTAGTAAAATTGATCTTAAAAGTGGTTATCATCAAACTAGGATAAGGGGAGGAGTTAAATGTAAAACCGCTTTTAAAACTAAATATGGGTTGAAAGAGTGGTTAGTTATGCCACTTGGACTTACTAATGCACCAACACATTTATGAGATTAATGAATCATGTTTTACGACATTCATAGGTAAATTCGTAGTAGTTTACTTTGATGACATATTGGTTAATAGTAAGAATTTAAATAAACATTGGACATTTGAAATGTATGACTGTAGTTTTAAGACAAGAACAACTTTATGCTAATTTTAAAAGTGTATATTTTGCATGAAAAATATTATTTTCCTTGGTTATGTCGTTAGTGCTAAGGGTGTTGAAGTGGAAGTGGATAAGGAGAAAATCAAAGCCATCAAGGAGTGACCAACACCTAAAAGCATAACTGAAATAAGAAGCTTCCATGGGTTAGCTAGTGTCTATAGGTGTTTTGTAAAAGATTTTAGGACACTTACCACACCACTCACGAAAATTATAAAGAAAAGTGTAGAATTTCATTGGGGCGTTGAACAAGAACATGCTTTTAATACTATTAAAGATAGGTTGTGTACCACACCGATTTTATCATACCTAATTTTAACAATACTTTTGAGATTGAATGTGATGCCTCAGGAATAGGTATTGGAGCTGTCTTAATGCAGGAACGAAGACCAATAGCTTACTTTATTGAAAAGCGAAGTGGAGCAGCCCTCAATTATCCTACATATGACAAGGAGTTGTATACACTTGTTCGAGCTTTGGAGACAGAAGCACTACCTGTGGCGAAAAGAGTTCGTGATTCACACCGACCATGAGTCCTTAAAGCATTTAAGGGGTCAAGGCAAATTAAACAAAAGACATGCAAGGTAGATGGAGTTCATCGAGACATTCCCATTGTTATCCAATATAAACAAGGTAAAAATGTGGTAACAGATGCATTGTCAAGAAGGTACGTACTTCTAACGTCTTTAGGTGCTAAATTGCTAGGGTTTGAATATGTTAACGACATGTATGCTAATGATCCAGATTTTTATAATATATACGAATCATGTGATAAGAGTGCTATTGATAGATTCTTTAGGTATGAAGAGTATTTATTTCAGGAAAATAAGTTATGTGTTCCTAAATGTTCAATGAAAGAATTGTTAGTACGTGAGGCACATATGGGTGGTCTAATGGGTCATTTTGGGGTAAAGAAAACCTTAGAGATGCTAAGTGAACATTTTTATTGGCCTAAGATGCCGGTTGACGTTCATTGGGTTTGTAGTAGATGCAACACTTGTAAAAAGGCGAAATCTAAAGTTTTACCACAGGGTTTATATATGCTATTGCCTGTTCTTAGTAAACCTTGGGTTGATGTGTTTATGGATTTTGTGTTGAGTTTACCTAGGACTAAGAAAGAAAGAGATTCTATATTTGTAATGGTAGATAGATTTAGTAAGATGACACATTTCATTCCATGTCATAAAACCGATGATGCCACCAATATAACGGATCTATTCTTTAAGTAGTGCGTTTACATAGGATTCCTAGAAGTATTGTATCGGATAGAGATGTTAAATTCCTTAGTCATTTTTGGATAATTTCGTGGAATAAGTTAGGAACCAAGCTATTGTTTTCTACTACTTGCTACCTACAAACAGATGGGCAAACTAAGGTAATTAATAGGACTATGATACAATTGTTGCGCACTATAGTTAATAAGAACTTAAAGAGTCAGGAGGAATGCTTGCCATTTATAGAATTTGCATCAAACAGGACCACACATTCTACTACTTCTTACTAGATTTTTGAAATTGTATATGGTTTTAATCCACTAACGCCTTTGGATTTAATTCCTTAAACTATGAATGAAAGGGGTAGTTTAGATGGAAAGAAGAAGGTCGAATTGGTGAAATCACTCCATGAAAAGATAATGTTGCAAATTGAGAAGAAAAATGAGCACTATGCCTCTCAAGCAAACTAAGGACGAAAGCGCGTTACATTTGAATCAGAAGATTAGGTTTGGGTGCACTTGAGAAAAGAGCGTTTTCCAGAACAACGAAATTCGAAGTTGCAGTCACGGGGAAATGGTCCTTTCCAAATCCTTGAAAGGATCAATGACAATGCCAACAAATTAGATCTTTCAGGTGAGTACAAATTTCAGCAACTTTTAATGTATATGATCTCTATCTTTGATGCAGGTACTGATTCGAGGACGCAACTATTTGAAGAGGGAGGGAATGATGCGATCCAAGGTAACAATGCGACTAACACAAGTCCGGGAAAAGATTCGTTGATTATCTAAGGAGGTCCAATGACTAGGGCACGAGCGAAGCGGGTCAAAGAAGCGATTAGGCTACTTGCTCAAGGCATGGTGGATGAAACATTGACTGCGACGAGCAAATGAACAAGTTTCATGTTGGGCATGAATGGAGAAACCAAATGGATCAACATGATTCAAACAATGGACGATGGGGTGGTGGAGTTTAACTATGCGACCACATAGTTGAACCAGGCATCCGTGATTAACGGAAGCCAAGCTGAAGCTATTATGCAACCACATTGAATATAACTATGTGGCTGCATAGTTAAATCCGGCATGAGATTTTGCACTTTTGGAAAGAAATCCTGTTTTGGTTCAAACTCTATATTTTGGTATCTTTTATCATCTTTATGTTATATTTCTATAGTAAACTAGGGTTTAGGAGTTGGTATAAATATGACCTATTATTTCATTGAAAACACAGAATGATTGAGATTATTATCGCGAGGCAAATTGCTTTCTTCTCGTTCTTCATTGTTTTAATTTTTAAACTTATCAAGAATTAAATTCTTGTGGTGTTCTACAAAATTCAAATTAAGGTTCATAAATTTTGTGATCTTGGGTTAAGATATTGTTAGCTATTGTCTTGGTTCAATAATTTATTGGATCGAGCTTTTCAAAAGTTGATTCTTGGCTTGGCTTTTTGGGTTGTTCTAATTTGTCGTGGGTTCCGTAGCTACAATTGCTACGTAGGTTCGCATCAATAACATAGTAAATCGAGTGCATACTTAGCAAAGCTTATAACTGCTTAGAAATTGGTAAAGCTCTAATTCTTATCACGTAAGACAGAACTTTTACTCAATTATTAATCACACATTTCATAGAACACACATCTTATAACCTAATAAAAGCTTAGCTGGGAACATGCTCCAAATCTAGCAGTTCATATTTTCCTAAAAATCTGTCACCCAAAACAGAATCCAAAATGAAAATTTAAATCCTATACTTCATATTCCTTCATTCAGCATCTTCTCAAATGTAATTAGGATTTTCATTCCTTTTTTCCATAAAAAATCTTAAATATCACAAAGTCATAAAGTCAGCCCCTTTTCTTGTTCACCACTCAAAGATTTAGACTAATACATTATGCTTCTGTCCGCAAATCGTCCTTCATTGGTATTCAATTTTTATTCCATGTAAATGAAATACAAAACAACCACACCATAATGAAGCTTTGCATCAGCATTTCAAAAACCAGACACTACTAAATGATACGAAGAAAAAAGTGCAAACTAACTAATGCATTACTAATTAAAACAAAAAATTAAAAGTTAAAAAATAAAAAAAACTACGTTCCATTTTCTAATCTCTCTACCTAATTTTTCCAATAACTGCAAGGCAATTAGGCGAATAACAGACGTTCCTCCATCAGCTCTATTTCTTTATGCTACTAATGGGTACATTCAGTAAGGAAACCTACAACAAACGCGGAGCATACACACAGACTCAAAAACTCAAAATCATTGCAGAGACGAAAAAAATTCAAAACGTAATATGATATATACTGCAAAAATTAAACAAAAATTACCGTAATTTAGAATACGGAATATATTTAGTAGCTGATAACTAACAAGGAAGGTATTTCAGGTTTACGCTTTCATTATTTGTATAATGGAAAAGTGAGTGAAAGTGTGTGTGTGTGTGTGTGTGTGTGAGAGAGAGGTTAAAGGGGGAATGTGGATTAATCCTCATAAAGTAAAGTGCAAATGGTAAAGCGAGAAGTCCAATCATAGTTTTCGGCAGGAGTTATATCTTTTTCTGGAATTAAAATTGGGAAAATTTCATCAGCGGTCATTGAGCTTTTAGTTAATTTTGAATTGAATCGCCAACTTCAATATGTACTAATGAAGGTCTGTTTGGCCGGACTTCTGTTTTTGTAGAAGAGATTCCTAAGAATGCTACCTCAAGACAACTTACTCTACAAGCTCTTCTAGCTAGACAAGTCACAAAAGCAGTTTTTAACTTTTCAAAAGTTTTGTCAAACTAGTCTTTAATTAATATTTTAAAAAACTTGTCTAAATTTCGCCTATATGCGAAGTTAGGCCTTGTTGCCTAACCACGTTTCACCCTTTTTTATGCATAGACAATGCCCAAGCTTTGCTTAAGCGTGTTTAGACTTATAAAAGATTGAAACATGAACTTACTAATTACGTTTCATGCTTTTTAAAATACTGCTAAATATTACTATAATATTAAAATTGAGTATTTCTTTTATCATGGTTTTGTTTTGTCCTTCCATATGATAACTTTTTACTGTTTATGATTTTTCGTATGGATTGCAGTTTTCTTTAGACGCTCGAGAAAAGCATGAAAAAATATGAATATTTCAAATGGTATAAATTATAATTCCTCTTCACCTCAAAATAAAAGGGATGATCTCGTAGTTTTTGGTACGTGAAGATACATTTCTCTCTTGTGTTTCCATTGAAATCGAGCCTTAAATTTTGCTCAAAAAATGATTGTTCATGTACATATTTTCGAAAAACAGCTAACGATGATGATAGCATACTTTTCTTGGATTACCGACATAAGGTGGCATCGTTACAAGATTCAAAGATTTGACACATTTTGAAAATTTCCCCAAAGATTACTTACCCATGTATTACTTTTTTGAGAGATTTTATTCCTCTACCCACACAGTATACTGAAACTACAATAGAGGTCATTTTCCTAGCTAAAGACTAAAGTGTATACCATCAATTACATTTGTACGATATTGTACTCTTTAGACCAAAAAGAGGAGATTTAAGAAGAAATAATATTTGTCAGTCTTTGTATCGCGCCAAAGTCTTTGGGTCCATTATATGCCTCTATATTTCGTTCTCGTCCTTAGTTCATGAAATATTGATTAATGCAATTCGAAACTTTTATTTCAAAAATAAATACAAAATCCACATTGATACTAACTATCATGGTACTATTATCAGATTTGCAATCTTTTCGCCGACACCCAAGACAAATGACTAGGAAACATTGCTACACAAGGAGTTTTTACGACGGTACGTTAGACAATACGTCCCGACTGCGGAGGATGAGAGTGAATGTGAAACAAGTCCTTGGAGTAGACATACATGACGAAAGTGACATTATATGAGAGTTCAGATCTGCTGTCCCTATTTGTTGTCCTCTTTCAACTACAAAAGACGATAGATCTCACTTTCTCCAAACTCATGCTCAACCTCGATTATGTTACAACCACATCGGGTATATTGTAGCATATAATTACAGGCTGCTTATATCTTACAAGAATTACATGAACAAAGGTCATAAACAAAAGAAGTTAAAAGACTTGAAAAAGAAATGAAGCATTTCACTAACTTAAAAATTGGTTGAAATGGATTTTTCCACTCCTATTCCTTCTGATGTAACTACATTGAAATATGCCTGCCTTCAAATGGAGGGTGGTTCATAGCAGTAAACAAATTCCATTTCACCATAGCAGTAAATTTTACAGAGTCGAGGAGATATTATTCAATCAATGGCCATTGGAGTAATACGTCTCTTTGCAGTCTTATTTTTATTCGGGATTATTCTTGTACCTGGTGAAACTTGTTTCCCTTCTTTATTCTCGTCCTCTTTTTCGTTGTCCTCTTCCTTCAATTTTCCACTGTCTGAAGCGCTGCCATTGTTGGGAGCAACTTCCATAATACTGTAATCCAATTTCTGAACCGTGTTCTTATTTTCACGGTTGACTTGCTTCTCTTTTGCTAGATAAAAGTTTTATGCAACACAAGTTGTTAATCATTGCATCCCTATAAATTGACAGAAGTTGTAGAGCAATTTTTTTTTTTTTTTAAAATAATGCTAACCTTGCAATGAAATGGGTGACCCGAGTTCCTGATTTTCAAATTCCAGGAGTGTGCAGTAACCGTCTTGAGAGGACAGCGCCAAATATTTACCACAAGGTGACCTGTACTCACACGTGCGCACACAAGGGGAAAAAGGATAACCAGTCAGAATGTGATTTCAAAACCGTAAATGGTTAAAACAGACAAAACCAATACCATGCAATGTCTGTTATGGCTGAATAATGAATTCCAGCTACAATTGCTATTGGTTGAAGACTCTCAGTGTCGTATATGTATAAGGAATTCAAAGTGGCCACCGCAAAAAGAAGGCGATAGGGGAGCTTGAACGACGAGGCTGCAAGCAAGATAGCTTTGTTGTCAAAATGTGGTGAAGGTAATATATAGATCTTTCCAAAGAGAGAGAACAGAAAAAGAGCTAATACGTGTTTCTGATCCCCGCAAATTAAATGTCATAGGGCAAAAGCGTACTGCCACAACAGGTTTGCCGGCACCAGGGAGCATGAGAGCAGGTCTGTGTTGAAACAGAGAGTAGATATTAATAGGGAGGGACGTTCAATAAAGAATAAGGTCCCCAGTGTAAACAGAAAATCTGTACTCTGATCATAGTTCTCATAGAAATCTACGCATCAGGAAAGACGGAAAATTCTTGCCTTGAAAGATTTTTCCTTGAAAATACATAAGCAGTATTTACAGGTTCCGAAGCAGCTGTAGGTTTGTAAGAACCTGAATAATAAGAGCATATTAATACTAAAAGCATTTTAAAGAAAATGATGACGGGAGTTCCTATGTTTACAACATGGCACAAGTAAATAACAAATTAGTAAAAATATGAAGGTTCAACACCTTGAACCCTTGTCTTTTCAAGTTACTTGTTTTGTACTGCCGAAACAAATTGCACAGTTAGCACATCAAAGTGAACAAAAGTTGCATATTATAATTACAGTTTCTTTTACAAGAAGTTCTTTAAGTCAGAAAGCTGCAGGAACAAAATTTAGAGTACAATGTCCACCTACAATTTAAGGTTGGCAAGCACCAAATCTAGAGAACAATGTCCCTACAATAAAAGGTTGGCAAGAATCCCTTCCGATCAATGTTGGAGATCAGAAGAAGATATTGTGAAAGGAACAAACTGTAGCTCACTGAGATACCTAAAAACCACATGATTACGAGAAAGTGCAAATGTGAACACCAGCAAAAGGTTCTAGGTCTTTTCTTGATGTACCATCTGCAGCTTAATTACAGCCCACTGCTGCAAAGAATGGGGAAAGAAATATATGTCCTAAGAGTGTCAAACAAGCATTTTGTGGTTTATACATGATTCCTCAATCAGTCACAATAATGAACAATTTAATCAACAGATATATGAGATCAATTACATAGCCTTAGGATGAATTTCACACACAACACGTGCCAGGCTTAGATGCAATAAACTTAGTCACAAAGGATCAGATTAGACATAGCAATATCAAAATATCGCACAATAATTAACAATAATGTAAACGGCATAATGAAATGAATTAGAAAATAAAAGAAAATATCAAACAGATGTGGATGTCAAGCAGGATTAAGTCACTGAATTAGATTGGACACCCGACAATACCTGCAGGCACTACTAAGAAAGATCCATCAGGAGACCATGCTAATCTTCGAAAGAAAGATGGGAGTGTCTCATCATGGAAAATATGACTTCTAGCAGACTGCATCAGACACAATGAAGCTGGTTATATATCAGTGTGCCCACAGTGCATGCCATGTATAACAGATAACGGCTTTCAAACCTTAGACTCTTCAGTTGTCTGCATTTCTAGCTTTGTAATTACATACTGACAAGCATAATTTGTTTTCTCGACAACTTTTGATTTAGAAGGCTTGTTGACATAAACACGGAGAGTTCTATCTGAACTAAGTGATGCTGCATACTTTGCCAATGGATCCCATGCTACACCTTGAACATAATGGAAATGCCCATCCAAAATCTGATGGACAGAACCTGAACAAATATGGAGAAATCAGGAACTAAAGACACACTTACCTGATCTCATCTACATCCCATATGATGCAGGAATTATCAACTGATCCAGAAATTAGATATGCACTATCAGTAGACCACTGTAGGTCTAGCAAATCCTTACGACGAAACCTAAAAATGACTCTAGTGAGCATAGGGCTTCATAAAATTCAAACCCCACAAGATATGGAAATTCAGATAGATGCACTGTCCATTAACTTGCTGCAGTTCATGCTGGCTGGCAAAAAAAATCCAAAATACAAGCTGCAGTTGATGATGCACTGTCATTTTACCACTTGAATTCGCTGCATGCTTTTTCCACATGCATGAAATTTACAATAAAATGACAAGTTAAGTTTTAGTGACAGGGAGATGGCAAGAGGTGATAAAAACCTATATCAGGCCTTAGAAGTAAAAACCTTTGGAATAAAGAAATAAGAGAGAATTAATGGTTTGTACATAATTATAGGTAATTGGGGGATGATAGTGATGGCCTGATGGGGAATGAGTTTGACAAATGGGGACAGAATTAGGCATATTACTCTTGTACCCAATTAATTGAGGCCAAATTTTGCTTTTGAACAGTATAAAGCATTATTGGATTAAAAGATTTGCTTGAAATCTGCCTCACAGACAGAGGAACAAGTTACAAGTTCATTCAAATCAGATGTAATCATCATTATGTAACAGCCTAGTTCACCACTTGTAAGGGACACAAGAAGAGCAGAAAGGGTAGTGTTTGGTCGCTAAACAGTTATTCAGACCTTCTCTTTGTCTTATTTTGACTACAAGAATCTCTAGTCCCACTACAAGTTTGTAAGATTGGCACCAAATAAACTTTGATAAACCCATTGTGTAATTTAATAACGCGACTATAAGAAAAAAATAGAGACCATCACAAATGAAGGCAGGAGTGGTGGATATAATATAAGCTTACGCTAAAGTCTTGAGGACTTTCCATGCTTTGCCACCATCAGTAGAATTTAATTTCCATATGAGCAGCTCACCACCTGAATAAAGAAACTTAATCTAAAATAAACATAATACTTTAAACTGTGCAAAGGGGAACATTTACTTGGTTAAAGATATGCCACTAATAATGATAATTACTTACCATCAGCACCAGAGGCGAGCTGTTCTCCTGCAATTTTAGAAGACGGTCATCCTTCCATATATAGATGATATGATAGACTCACAAGCAAACTACCTAAAATGACTATTTATTAGCAATATGAAGTGAACTTGATTGAACTGTTAAAAAGGAAGTTAGCTGCACAGTTGAGCATGACAGCTCTCAGGCATCAATAACACAATTTTTAACGCCATAGTGATAAAGTATCTCTAGAACGGGATGAAATATTGAGCGTAAGTAAACAAAGCTACATAAAAATTAAAGCATGCATGTCGGTTTGTTTCTTCTATGCTTGCACGAGTGTCTGGTGGTTTTCACACATATCTACTCACATCAGAAACTCAAGCACTTTCATTATGCTATATAATGTTTAGAATTGGAACGCACTAGCTTTCCAATTGTAACAATTTATCTGGCTCAAAATACTCCCATTTTCAAAGACCGGGTAAATGAAAATCTGATACATGTGAAAGTGAAATCTCTAAGACCACAAAGTGTCAAAGACCAATCATGAAACTGTATTCACAGTAATAAGCAACATTGCAAGCAATAAGACAACCACCTGGAAGTTGAAAAGAGGAATTATGGAATATATCAATACATCATGACATCCAGAAAAAAGGTAATATGGTAATAAAAACCTGCTACAAGCACATAATTGCAAGTGGAAAAAAAATGCTAAGGGCACTTTATTGCCAGATTTGCTGAAAAACAATGTGGATGCTGAAATCTAGTGAAAAGCATTACCTCAACCATAATAAACTGGTCTTAATCACTAAAAACATGAAAGAAAAACAAATTTTCAACAAGCAACACCATGGCAACATTACCTGAAGGAGAGAATCGAAGTGCATTGACAGCAGAACTGTGGTATGAGAGGCTGTTCTGGTAGGTAGCTCCTGGGGCCTTCTTTTGATCTTCACAGGAGTTTATCATCCATAGCTGTAGATTTCACAACCAACATCAACAAAATTCACCCTTAATTACTGTCTCAATTTTAAAGTTTTCTACTGATTGCAATGGACACTTATCTGTTCTTAACTAAGACAANTCACCCTTAATTACTGTCTCAATTTTAAAGTTTTCTACTGATTGCAATGGACACTTATCTGTTCTTAACTAAGACAATCAAAACACTTCAAAACTTCAACAGTCATAACAATGAATTACGAACAGTAAACACAAGGATTTGACGAAAAAAAAAAGTTTAAAACGGATAAAATAAACATGACCCAGCCAAAAAAAAAAATCCTCAGTTATTTACAAATGTGAGTATTTACGCAAAGGAATCCCATCTACAGAACGAAGTCTGAAAAATAAATTAATAAATAAATTAATAATTTTTCATCTGAAAAAGGCAGAAGCAAAATCCTTATTCTGCACTGAAATTGAAATTGAAAAAAAAAAAAACCCAATCTTCAGAGAAGAGCGTAGTATAATTGGAACGGTGGTCGAATGAAAGTAAGTAAAGAAACCTTGATGTCGAAGTCGGCGCCGCCGGTGCAGAGGATGCCGGAGAGAGGGTGGAAATCTAGGGATAAAACGGGCTTGGTTTCGTGCCAATTAATCTGCACAGTGCCGCCCTTCATTTTTCCGTGTAAATCTCGAATTTGACTGCTACTGGTTCTGCTGCAGATAATAATTGAACAGTGTTCACTAAATCTTCCTTTTCTTGGCTTTTCAAATTAGGGTTTATGAAGGGTCCAAAATGGTGATTTTAGTTTTTCGCGGGAAATGAAGTCGAAGTGACAGTGGCGGGGCGGAATCACCTGAGTTTTTATCCTTTTCCCCTGTTCTTTATTATTTTGTCCACTATTTCCTTAAAAGTTAAAACACTGTCTCTTGGTATTTGATCAGAAGAATTGGACATAATCCATCGAGTGAGGTCCAATTCCTAAAAGGATTAAACGTTGAAGATCATGATGTCAAGAAAATCTGAGAATTTAAAATGCTTTTTTCATTATAGAATGAAACATATAGATATTAACTTGCGTTGTTGTCTTTATACAGAGTCTAGTATGTAACTCGAAGTGGCCAGCCCCGAGTCCAAGGTCCACATGGAAACAATAGAGAGATGGTTGGGTTAATGTTGAAGACTATGTGACAATCGTTGCACCTTTGCATATTAAGTTAAAAATAATGTGTCACATATATTAGGATTATAATGCATTGTTATCAGGGACGTAGTCATGATTTCAATCTAGGGGGCGAAAATACAGGGGGTGGAGCCCTTGAAATTTTTTTTAATCTATAAAATGATTGAAAACGACGATTTT
>CAIGRS010204676.1:0-12641 GCA_903798395.1 Fraxinus floribunda | reverse complement strand
TTAGTTTTTTTTAGGTTTCTTTTCACTTCTTGCTTTATTTTTTCAGTTGAGCACTTTTGAGGTTAACCATCATTCATACTCTATGTTGATTTGCTTTAGTATTCACATGACATCCTTCCCTTTGGTAGGCATGTTTAGACGTTGAAGACAAGGTTCAATTTGGTTGGAGGGGAGTTCATTGCTGAGTTTGTTGTGAATTGCATAATTATCATGGAATTTTTCTATTTAAAAAATTGCCTTACTAGTAGTCTATGCGATCGCATAGACTAACTAGTAATGCGGTCGCATATAGAGCACCAGTGCCTAAATTGGCCCTGAATGTTTGCTCTATGCAACCACATTAATTTCCTCTATGCGGTCGCATAGAGAAAACGAATGCCCAAACACCGGTTTTAAATACACATGCACACATGGACACACCCACCTCTCTCTACATTCACACACACGACACCTCTCAACTTTAACACAAACGACACTTACTAAATTCACATATTCATCTCCATTCATCAATCTTCAACATCCACAAAATATCAAAGGTATAATTAAATTATTTTGCCCTCATTCTATGGAAGTTCTTAATTGATGATTTGAAAAAACAAATTGAATGTTTGAGACGGAGTAAGGGAATTAGGTAGATGATCAATATTATGATTTTGAGTTGAATTGAGAAAATTAGGGCTTAATTAAAACCAAGGTCTTGGAATTCAATGAAAAAAAATAATGCTTGCAATGTGCTTGATGAATTGCCTAAGTGAATATGTGTGTCATATAAAGATTAGTTTTGAATTTAAAATTGTTGATATGTGTTATGGATCACCTTTTGTTTTGAATTTTATTGAAAAATGTATTGAAAACCCCAAAACTCAAAATCTCACACATAGGCATGACATGGCTTGCAAAACTCACTTCATGTTACTCACTTTGTCCTTTTGTTTTCTAACTCAAATGAAGTCCGTTTGACCTCAAATTTGAACATGTGTTAGCCTAATGAACATTCTTTCATATGCTCAGAGATTGCTCGGGGAACTTTTGATTTTTCTCGAAGGTGTCCGAAAGTGAACATGCTTAGTCGAACATGATTTTAAATGCATAATTTCCTTTGTTTGAGTGGATATGGGGTTTATGCACTACATTTTGAACTTTTATGATAAAACCTATGTTTTAATACACATTTTGTCAAGCATGGCATCATTACATTACATCATACTTTGTTTGATATATTACTTGAATTTTATTTTTTTTGCTCGTGACATAAGTTTAGGGATTTAATGCTCATCTTCTTATATTATCTCCAAGTACTATGATACTCATTTATACATCACAGTTAACTTACGTGATTTAATTCTTGTTGTGTTTGTAGAATGCCTCCTAAGTACACCTCAAGGTGGCCTCCACTTCGGGTACTGCACGGACAATGGGGACCTGAAGGAGGAATATGAAGATTTTTGGATCAGAAGGCCACCATGTGATACTCGGATGTTATTAGCCACTGGCACTGCTTCCAGAACGGCCTATCAGATTAGAATATTTTCTCGAATTTGAGATCGTGACTTTGGCACAAAACTTCGATTTGGATAAAGTGGTTGAAAGACCTCACCCAGTATATGAGGGCCTGGTTTGGGAATTTTATGCAAACTTCAACAGTGACATAGACACTATGGGGTTCGAACATCTACATCAGACATGGGTAATAGATAAATGGATCATGTTTACACCTGAGGTAATACACGACTATTATCAGCTAACTTGGGGAATATATTATTCCTATTCTTAGAGATTTCTTGTGGAACACAGTCGGGGAAGTCCTACTTATGTGTGAAGATACGTGATAGTTACAAACGTCGGCATGGCTTCAGATTGAGCTTATACCGTCCATACCCATTCTATGGCCATTTATTTGTTATAACATCGAGTCAATCTCACATAAGACTATATTCAATGATCCGATGGCCGATTTTATCTATCACTTGGTTAGAGGACATAAGATTGACTTGGCCACCTTTATTTATGATCAGATTCATTCTCAGGATATTTGGGGAGATCGTCATCGTTCACTGATTTTACAAAGTCTAATCAGTGGGATTTGCAAAAGTGTGAGCATCACTATCCCATCCGGGAGCTTCCCGAGAGACTTAGCCCTTTCATTAAATGCTCAACCTTGGAAGCTCAGGATCGAGCTAGGGAAAAACACAGAGAGAAACAGGAGAGGAAGCGATTGAGACAACAGAAGCCTATATATGGGCAAGGAACTAAGGATGCTGAGATGGCTGAGGCACCACCACCACCACCGAC
Organism: Fraxinus floribunda; assembly: GCA_903798395.1. Lineage (NCBI taxonomy): Eukaryota > Viridiplantae > Streptophyta > Magnoliopsida > Lamiales > Oleaceae > Fraxinus > Fraxinus floribunda. Next base: position 10,349 of record CAIGRS010204676.1, on the reverse strand, counting down.
ATCACTAGATGTTAATACACAGCTGCTAAGACAGATTTTCGCCACTATGATCGGCTCTAATCAGGACATTGAGAGTCTTCAACAGGTTATGGGCGCCATGGGCATGGATATCTAGACTTGAGGAATGACATGATGAGCACCAAGAACTTTGCTTCTACTGCTAGTAGGGAGTCCTTTTTTAAAGTGATGACTCCATAATCATCCTTTTTTTCTTTGTCAATCCTTTTGCATTCTCTGAAGTAGACATGTTGCTCGAGTAGAGTATTCATGGTGAAAGTTTGTCATTTTTCTTCCACCCTCAAAATTATCTCACCATTTTAAAATTCATTAATGCTCGTCTAGTTGCTAAGATGATCTTTCTAAAATTACTGGAATGTGTTGATCTTTTCTTACATTAAGGATGATGAAATCAGTTGGAAAGATGAAATCTCCAGCTTTGATGAACATATACTTAACCACTCCAGAAGGATGCTTGATTGACCTAACAGATAGCTTTAGAATTATTGAAGTTTCCTTTGGATCACCAAATCCTAATTTCCTATAGATAGACAATGGTATTAAATTAGTGTTTACTCCAAAATCAAATAAATCACTTATTATGTGAATTTCCTACGGAGCAAGGTAAAAGAAACTCCTTGGATCTTTTAATTTAGGAGAAAGGTTATGAGAATTACAGTGCACTCTTTTGTTAAAGTCACTGGGTACCTTTCTCTTTTGGTAAACATTTCTTGCAACAATTTTGTATAATTAAGAATCTATAGGATTGCGTCAATGAGAAATACTGATGTGAAGTTGCTTAAGGGCATCCACTTCTTAAATTATTTCTCCAACTTATTATTCTGCAACATTTGAGAGAATGGGACTAGAGGTATGTGTTTATTGATAAAAATGGTTGTATTAGCCTGTGGATTGTCTGAATGTTCTTATTGATTTACCCTTATTGTGATTGCATGAACCTTTGCCTCTTTTGGCTCAAAGCCTTTGAGAAAATGGAATATGTGGCACATAAACTCGCACATGGGTAGCAATCTTGATTGATGGTGTATCGACCTCATCATCTATGGTTTTGATAGCAAACACCTATGCTCGTGGATTATTTTTGTATCGTTTGGTAAGGTACCTTGTGTTCTGTTGAACGATGTAGTTGCTTGTCTCACTTGATTTTCCAAATTTTTAATAGAAGTCTGCTAATTTTGGAGTACTGTTTTGATTTTTATAATGTAATGAACCATTAGATCCTCTAAAGATGACTTCTTCTCTTGTTGTTGATGAAATCATGGTGGGTTGCCCTGAATCTGATTTTCCTAACTCTGATTATTAGCCCACGAGAAGTTTGGATGATTTCTTCAACCTGGATTATACGTGTTGTAGTAAGTGTTATTCAATTGCCTTTGAAAATTATGTGCATCACTGACGTTTTCATTCTAGATTATATAGATGAGGCTAAATGACAGCTTATAGTTGTATGAACTATCATATAGTCCTCGTAGACTGGTGCTGGCTGGTGTATCATGTTCACATTTTGAGTTAAGTTGTCCAATTTCCCTATCAGTTGACCACATAGACTGATTTTCTACAATTCTCTCATGAATATTATAAGCACTGTCTAGATCATTATTGGTCCTCTTGATGAAGCGTCGGCCATGCTACGATATTAAGGATGCAATCTTGAGTAGAAAATATAGACCTAGGCATTTTTAGGAATGTATAGATTGTGACACTTTCTAAAGTAGTCCAAGATCGCACTCATGTCTCTAGATACTTGAAAGTTTGGATTTGATTTCTGAACTGATGGACTAGAGATAGCAGGAAGAACTTCATTATAAACTTTTGCATCATATCATTCCAAGAAATAATGCTCATAGGAGATAGTGAGTGTACCTATTCTCTTCCTTTATCTTTTAAAGTATGATGGAATAAGAAAATTTGAAAAGCATATGCTGACATTCCTTCGTGACTAAATACCTCACAAAGTATTAGGACAGCTTGAATGAGCTCGTGTAGATTTTTAGTTAGTTTTACCAAAAACCTAAAGTGCTCATGATTCTAAAATAAATTGATGACATCTGGTTGAATGTGGAAGTTGATCTATTCAAAATGTGGATAAATAATAGTCAGTTATACATGAACTAGAATCGGAATCTCATAATCCCATGCTATTAGTTCAACATTGTTGCCAACTACTCTTTGCGAAACTAGTTGTATTGGTGAATCTGGTGGTAACTGAACTTAATTTTGATTCTCGTTTTCTGCCATGTCTTTTTCCCTTTCTCTTGCTATTATCGATTCTCTTATTCTTTGTTTGAAAGTTCTTTAGATCTCGAGATCCAACAGTAGGAGCTCGATTTCATCAGAATTTTGTATAAACTGCTAGACAACAACTAAAAAAGAAAACCAAATAAAAGAGAGACCATGTATGTGATTAATAGCCTAAAATAAATAAATAAAAACCTCGAATCCTATATTAAACTAATAAACTAAAAGCAAACACTTTATTCCTCGGCAATGGCTCCAAAAATTTGTTCGGATAAATCCCCTAAGCGTACGGGATCATTGACAAGTAATACATGATAAATTGAGTATCGTCCCACGAGAAATAAATTCTAATTCAAGTGTACTAGTTTTTTTATTGAATTACACAAACGAGATTATGATTTATAATTATTCTAATAAGTATATAAAAAGCGTTTGCTTTTGTAAATGAATGAATTATTGTATTGGATTTTAGAAGTCACCTATTGTTATCTATTTCCAATTCTCAAGTATGTAATTTAGTGTCATTCATGCATTCATGAAAACCGATAAATATATTGTATTCAACTTTCTTTTTCAAGATAAGTTAAGTCTATCCTAGACACTACCCGATTCTATTCTTAACCCAATTCATATAAATAATTATCAATAAGATTGCACGGCGGTGCATGTTATTCTCAACATGTGTTGCCCGTGTGTTAACTATACAGTGTTCTACTTATTGTCGGCATTCTAATACTACATCAAGTAACTACTTACTTAATTGGTGACCAAGTAATTAAATAATGCACTGAGCTTGCATAATTAATCAAGAAAACAAGAATTGAATTAAAATAAATAAGCAAAATGGTTCATCTTTGTCCAATACAAGTGAGGATCTAGCCTAACATGATTTTTTTATAAATTACAAGAATAATAATGAATGAATAGGAATATGAATAAATGTAAGAGATTCTTAATCTTCAATTTCAAGCTTGAAATCTTCAAGTTGTTGATATAATTATCCTTCAATTCCTTTACAGGTTGATCTTCTCTCCCAAAAGATATGAATTTGTCTCTTGTTATTGATGAATTTTATGATGTAGATGTATATTAAGAGTCTAGAGAAAGATTCCCTAATGTGTAGCCCTTGTTCTATATTTATAATTGTCGAAAATTATATCAAAATCGTATCCAAATTAGGTTCCAAAAGAGTTGGAAATGAAACAGGAAATTGTTGATTCATCTGATGAAATTTGCCCTTGCGTGCACATTCCTATGCATCTCACACACGCATCTCACATCAATGTTAGTCTCAGTTTTGGTGACCTTAATACGTGCGCGCAATTTTTTGGCATTTTTTACTTGGTCCCTAAACTTTTCATGATGTACATTCTTGTATTTCTTCATTATTTTCAATCTACTGCCTTTCCTTTGTATCCAATTGACTCCTAACAATCTCCAATCATCATTTTTGTTGTCCGAATCAACTATTGAATATTTGCATTTTGATCCCCAAACATGAATTTTCTTCCTTTTCACCCATTTTTCATTATTTTCTTTCAATTCAACCAATTTGCATCGAATTTACCTAATAAATAGATTAAACACATAATTAAGATATAATTCATTCAAATCAATAATCATACTCTAATTTAATGACCTAAATAATTGTACAAAATACATTTATCCGTGACCACCAGGTTCATAAGAGATACAGCTAAGAACCACATATGGCCATATGCGTTTTTTAGCTCTAGTATTTCTCTAGTTCAATGAGGGCTATTAGTTTAAATAGTCCTACTTTAAACCAAACCTTGCAAAGATTTTCAACATAAATACTAATTTTAAAAGGCCTTTCTAATCTAGCTTGTGTATGTGTTGGAGATGCTTAAAAATAGACTGAATCTCAAATGGAAAAATCATTTTGAGTTGGTGATACTTCAGGAATGGATATGGTCCATATCAGGTAAACGAGCTCGGAAAGGATTATTGTAAGTGTTATGCCATATATCTAATCAACTTTGGACGTAAACACTTTCAATATAAAATTGATGCATTTTTATGGCAATTCATTTATTTATTTAATATTCAATTAAATTAAATAATAGAATCCGTAGATTCAAATCTTAATAATTTGTTACTTACAAGGATTCGTGATTGTGAGATACAAATTAATTCATGGACCAAATTTAATTAATTATATATTGGGTCAGGTTAAGTTAAAGAGATGGGCTAAGCCCACTTAGACTTGTACTAATAAGTTATTATAGTTTTAAAATAAGAGAACACTATTCATATTCTTGCTAGCATAAGAAAAAAAGAAACCATAATTCTCTCATTTTTATTTTCTGTGTGGATTTTCATTGGAGGCTAGATAATTGGACAACTGTAGATTTCTGATCGTGATTGTTCGTATTCAAGATAAGCAAAAAAGTTTGAAGAATTCAACAAAGGTATATTTTCTATCACAATTTCTATCTAAACATAGAGCACATCCTTGGTAGGAATTGAAATCTGTTTTATTTTTCGCTGCTCTTTATTAAGTAAATTTTCAACAATGGTATCATAGTCTACTTTGTGCTTGTTAGAGACTATGTTGCATCTTAGAATAATCAAAAGTTCATGTTTTTCTAGAATCTAGCAATTTAAAATTATGTTTTTTATATTTTAAAAATTTGTTTTTGAAAGAAGATAACTTTTGGATCGAAAATCGAATCGGTAGGTAGATGCTGATGGTGACGACTGTTGGCAAGGGTGGCAGTGCGCTGTTGGAAAACGGGACAGAAGTAGCTTCGACGACCAAGGCCGCGTGTTACAGCGATGACAGTCACAGCTGCTGTAGTGGTGAGTGTCGCGCGTTGTTGCCACACCCAGCATTATGTCCCTCTGTGAGATAGCGACTATGCATCGTAATTACTTCATAAGAACGACGCAATTGCTGCGACACCACAGAGAGAAAGTGTTTGATTTTTAGGTTTTGGGTGAATTTTTTAGATGGGGCCTTTCCTGCAATTTATGAAATTGTTGGGACCTATCTTCAATTATGGAAATAGGGTCAAGTTATAATTTTGAAATAAGGACCTATTATGTAATTTACGAAACATAAAGGTCTTGGTTATAATTTAAAAAGTAGGGTCAAATTGCAATTTTCGAAAGCAAACTTGGGGTATTGGTTATTATTATTTTTTTTATTAATTCTATAATATAGAAAGCAAAATAAACAAAAAGAGAAGAAAAATGGGTTGCCTTCCAATAAGCGCTTGTTTATAGTTATTAGCTCGACTTTGGCAATCTGTATCATGGAGTTATCAAAAAAGCTTTTGATGTCTTACTTAGTTTGCTTATTTTGACTTTGATCCACTTTTCGTTGATTCTTCAAATCTTATCCCTTTTTACTTTCAATGTGACATGATTGCCCATTCTATCCTATTCAAAATAAATCATGTAGACTTCTATCTCCTCCTCAGGTTTACTCACGAGTAAAATTGTTGGGCAATCAATAAAATCGAAAGAATGTGTGTTCATTTCATCTTCACTAATGCCACTTCTTTGTTTGGTTCCTTTATAATTGATTTTTCATCATCTTTATAATCTTCTTCAATAATTGATATCTCCTCGGGCGAAAGGGTCGATTCATAGTCTAATTCTACGAACAATGGCAATTCTTTACTTTCAACATTTTCAAGTGGATTATATCCCCTCATTTTGAATTCTCTCTAGATGGCGCATCCCCCAATTGTATTTTGCTTTCATCCAACAAGAAAAGTTCATCCATGTCATGCTGAGTTATTGCAATTGTTTTGTTGCCCTTGCTATTGTTAGAATCATGCTCGTACTGTTAAATAGTTCCTAGAAGAATATAAAGCACGAGAGAAATCGGGATGGGTAACCAAAATTAACAAAACAAAATATATAAATAAACAAATAAAATCTGAATCATATATAAACAAATAAACACAAACTAAATACTTTATTCCTGGGCAACGATGCCAAAAACTTGTTCGTGCAAAACCCGCAAGCGTACGTGATCGTTGACAAGTAATAGAATTGATTAGAGAGTATCGTCCTACAAAAAAAATTTAATTCAAGTTTACTAGGTATGAATGGAATCCAAATTATGTAATACAAAATATATTTTGATTTTGCTCAAGCTAAATAAATCTATGAAAGCTGTAAAAGAGTGATTTTTATCAAACTATGGACGATTGTATTCGATTTCGAGTCCGCCTATTGCAATCTATTTCAATTCCTAATTATGTAAAGCTAATGTATTTAATTTTTTTCCAAAACAAATTGATTTTATTCTAGTCACGGCCCAAACTATTCCTAACCCGAATTCAAATGATTATAATGCATTCTAGTCACCGCTTTCTAAACTTATTACAGGTCTCCCAGCACAACAACAAGTAATTAATTATTTAATTTGTGATCAAGAAACTAAGCTCCTCTTTGGCTCCCATTAAATTAAAATTCATTTTTCTCTTCCTTCTTATCAACCACATATTCTCTAATAAAATAATATTACACGTAAATCTGAAAACTTTTTCTTCTTTTTTAACCACACATTCTCCAAAAATTACTACTCATCTCATTATAATTTGAAAAAATGGAGCCCAAACACGGCCTAAATAATGCAATGGACATGCAAAATTAATCAATAAATGCAAAAAATACTAAACTACTTGTTTTGAATAAAAAAAAAAACAATAGGGTTTATCTTCATTCAATACAAATAATCTAGCTAAACATTTTTCTAATAATAAAATAACAAGAAGAATGGAAAAATATCTCCCGAAACTTATAAATGTAAGAAAGAGTTGTCACAGTCTAATTATAGTTTTGGATTAACCCGCCCTGAGATTTAATTCTTCAAGTTATTGATGTTTCTTGATTCAATCCACGTGCTAGGTTTATTCTCCTCTCAAACTTATGACGAAGTTTGCCCCTCGTTTTGAAATGATTTTATGATATGGAAGTGATTTGAGAGGTGAGAAAGAGATCCTCCAAGTTTTTGTTTTTTTTATTATTATTTATAGGAGTAGAAAACCATATCAAAATTGCGTCACAATTTCAAACTAAGAAATTTGATCAAATAAGGAAATTGCAACGAAGGTCCCAATTTTACCCCCACATACGCGACACAACGTTCCGGCTCGATAATTCAAAAATTGGGTTCCAAGCAGCACCATGAATTGCTCCCGCGAGCACCCATTCACTTTAGTTTGTCACCGAGCAGCTTTCGATATTTTGATCATGACTTTCTTTACCGATATTCGATTTAGGCGATTCAAAGTGCGTTGAAAAGTTAACTCAAATGACTACAATTCTTCAAGAAGTAGAATATTTCTAATTTGAGTGGTTTTTACCAAAAAAATGAGTCTCAATCTGATGCCGATAATTCAGAGCATAACTTTTTATGCTGAAAATTGAATTAAGAAAATATTTTTACTATACTTCACTCCTTCGACCTCCATTGCATTCAATTTGTTCTATGTCATCTTAAGTCATCATTTTGTGGTCTGAATCAACTATTAAATATTTACACTTTGATCCCTGAACTTTGAATTTCTTTCATGTTCGCCCGTTTTTCTTTCGTTTATTTCAATTCACCCAATTTTTCTCGAGTTTACAAAAGAAACAAAATTAACAATAAATTAAGTCATAAGTTATCAAAATTAATGACAATTAATCACATTTTAATGGCATAGATAACTGTATAATCATTCTAATGACCAAACTATGTTGGTTGCAGCAACGTACAACCAACGACCATACTATTGTAGTTGAAAATATTGAAAGCATGTGAAAAATTCGCGGGATATATCATGGCAATTGTTTCCACGACCAATTACTTGATGGCTTCTAAAAACTAACATCACAACAAAAATAGTCATTTGCAATATTAAAAAGACAACATTTGTTGATAAATGTTGTTAAAAAGGTTTTTTGGCAACATTTTAGTAAGTGAATGTTACAATTTGTTAATATAAATAAGTTTGGCAACGTTTTATAGAAAGATGTTACGATAAACCCCCTTTTTTGTAATGTTTATTGAGTGTTGCGGAAAATTTTATTTTTTGCAATATTTTTTGAACGTTGCAAAAGAAAAGTCTTTTGCAATGTTCGTCAAACGTTGCAAAAGTAAAGTCTTTTGCAACGTTCAAAAAAAGTTGTAAAATGTCTCACTTTTGGTAACGGTTATTAAACGTTGTGAAAAGTCTTACCTTTTGCAACGTTTATTGAATCTTGCAAAAAAATTCACGTTTTGCAACATTTGATAAGTGTTGCGAAATTTTTTTATTTTTTAATTTTTTTTTTCCAAATAAATGGGCTCAAATTGGAGAAGCCAAAAACCTGCCCAATACTGAGGCTAACTATATAAGGAAAAATCTATTTGTACGTAATTATTTACAGTTAAGCCCTTGCCTAAATAATTAGGTAAGCCTAGCGTAACCGTTAAATCGTCTTCCCCCTTTTTCCACGGGTGTTGTTTGCATACAGCAGCAGAGAAAGAGATCAAGAGCTTCTGATACCGGTCGCGGACTCTGTTGACCACAATGATGATGCCTCCTCCTCCTCCAAGCCCTCCACATCCGCTTTCTCTTCTCATCATCAATCTGGTCGCAAGGTACTTACGATTATTTATCAAGTATCATTTCTGGGTAATGAAGAAATGAATTGCTCCCGTTGATTCTTCTGTTTGGATTTTGGGGATACTTGCTGTTTTGTTTCGATTGATGACTTATTTCTAATATGGGTGATTTGTTGTGTCTTTTGCTTAACCCAGTTTTGTAAATGATAACCTTTTTCCGGCGATGGGGATGGGCAATGATGGCGATATTGTAGAAACGGTTTTACTTGTTTGATAATTGATGGGATTACTTTGGTAAACGCCACAAAAGGAGTGCTGGGAAATTTGATTTCTTTTCTATCTTTAAGCATTTTGTGTTTTCTATTTGATTTCGTTTATTATGCGCATAACTTCTGCTTGATGAAATGATCAAGCAAGGGGCGTTGTTTGTCAGGAACTCTAATTCTGTATTGAAAGCAAGAATTGGAGAATGCTTTGTCAGGAACTCTAATTCTGTTATTTCTTCACACAACATGTGTGCTTGGAACTGTATATATATTTACACGTCAGTCCTTTCTTAATATTCTAGGCCTGCTTGACACTGAAGGCCTGCATATATATGCTCTAAGTTTATGGCAACTTGGCAAGAATGATTTGGCTCTTTCCGTGACAAGAGCACTGGCTGCAGGCATTTTATCCATGGAACAAAAACTTGCTGCGGTTTCTGTTAGTTTAATATGTAGGTTGCTGTATTACATTTCTGGGCAGGAATCAGCAATCACAAGCATTTTGAAAATGCCCAAAGAATTATTTCAGAGTTCAAAAATAAGTTTTGTTGTGTCTGCCATTCATGTTTTGGACAAAAAATGATCAGCTTGTATCTGTTGTCTCAAGCAGCCGTTCCTCTAATGAAGAGATCACTGCAATGCACACGTTAATTGCAGTTGGTAAACTAGTGGTAAACTAGTAAGCCTCACAATTTTATGTGTTGTTCTTGTAGACTTCATTCACACTTATTATAGTAGCTTATCTGCTCCTGCTTTTCTCAGGTCAAGCATGGATCAAATGACTGCCTTGCAATTCAGAAGGAAGTAGATCATCTTAGGAAAGCTCTTCACAAGTACCCTATCAGTAGTGTCTTAAGGTAATTACATGTTTAGCCTTCTTATTCTAGTATGAGTTTGAGCTGTTCGGTGTTCTTGTTCTGAATAACTGTGCCTGGCAAATTTGTTTCTCTTGGTTGACCAAACAAGTACTTCAAATAACATAACAGCAATTTCAGGCCTCTGCAGCCGAGGATGACGACAATGATAATGTGGATTTGTTTGGTGAGGAGACTGTTGAAGAGAAGAAGGCTGCTAAAGAAAGTGTTGCAGCTGTGAAGGCATCTGAAAAGAAGAAAGAGAGTAACTTCTATGTTCCGTTTATGGTCGAGTTTTTCCATTAACATTTTACTTCATTTTGAAATTCCTTTTTATTTAAGTAGTGTTGTATCACATTCTAATGTTCAAGTGTATGGATTAAAAAATTTGTAATGAAATTA
>CAIGRS010204652.1:0-10634 GCA_903798395.1 Fraxinus floribunda | reverse complement strand
AGAAGGAAATGATTAAACACTGTTCAATTGGTGTAAGATTTGGAGATGAATTTTAGTTTGGTGTAAAATTTGGTATAAAATGATGCAAAATTTGGTGCAGCGTTGAAGATGGCCTAAGATGATGAACTCAAATGTGCCTTCAAATATTCAATTCCTAAATTGATTCAAAATTAAACCAAAAACAAAAACAAAAACAAAAAATAGATACATAAACATCTATACAAAAAATACGTACAGATTGGTTCAAAATCTATTTAAAATTAAACCAAAAACAAAAATAAATACATACAGATTTATACAAATATATACATATTTATACAAACCCGTGCAATAGATACATACAAATATATATATATATAAATACAGATAGATCCATACAGGTACACGTAAAATTGGTTTAAAAAAAGAAAGAAAGAAATTTGGTTGGAGGCATTTTCCGATGGCAGTAGCAGGTGGTTGGCATGGATTTGGTTTGGTTTTGGGGGGTGGGTGGGGATTATTATAATCTTTTATGCGAGATTTTACACTTACTATTTTACCCCCTTTAATTTGGTCAAAATTGGTCAAAGTTAACTTTTTTTAGTCAACTAACGGTCAAACGGTTGATTTGGATTCCAGTTGCTAATTTGTCAAAGGTTTGTGATATCCTTTGACACAAAGTGAAGGTTAAGGTACAGTTTACAAAAAAATAAAAGTTTGGGACCGATGCTTCAATTTTTCCTTGATTTTATTGTAACCACGACCCGAATATATTTCTAACTAGAATTCGAATGACTATTATGCATTGAATTTCAAATTATTTATATGATTACACACATGATAAATGGTATTCCTAACATCTATTCTATATATATTAATTTTGTTGCGTTCTAAACTTATTATGAGTATTCTAGCGCTACAACAAGCAATTAATTATTTAATTGGTGGCTAATCAATTAAATAATATAATGGTTGCAAAACTAATCAAGAAATACAAACAATACAAAAATGTTCATCTTGGATTAAAATAAATAAATAATAGAGTTCATCTTCATCTACTACAAGTATTGAATTAAAACAAATAACAAAAAGAGTTCATCTTCATCCAATACAAAAAGAATCTAGCATAGCATGACTTTAAATAAATTACAAAAAGTTTAGTGAAAAATCATCACCCCAATCATGAAATAATGCAAGAAATCTTGATCTTCAATTTCAATATTGAATTCTTTAAAATATTAATGTAATTGGCTTCAATTCTTTGTTGAGGTTTGATCCCCTCTCTCAAAAGTGCTGAATGGCCTCTTGTTCTTGATGAATTTTATGATATTATTATATATAAAGAGACAGAGAGAGCTTCCTTAATATTTTGACCAGGTTTTGTATTTATAGAAGTCATGAAATCAAGCCAAAAGCATGAAGAATTTGAATTTAATAAGCATTTCTCGTCAAAACAAAAATTGCAGCTAAGGTCCCTCGATTAACACAACGCGTGCGGGCTGGGTAGTGGCACGTCCGCGCCATCCACGGCCTTTCACGAGCACGGTATCCCAACTTTCAGCATTCTTCCAGGTTAGTCCCCAGCTATTCTAATGCTTTTTGGATCTTTTTTCTTTATGATTTTATCCTCAAGTTTCCATTTTCATCTAATTAAATTTAATAGTTTTTCAATTATCGATTTTATGTCCGAATCAACTATTGAAAGTGTACGATTGAGTTCTCGAACTTTGTTTTTCTTCCTTTTTCGCTTTTTTTTTTTTTTTATGAAATTCCACCAATTTGCCTCAATTTTTACATACCAAACCCAACCAATACAAAATTTAGGTATAATTCATCAAATTCAACAACAAATATCATAGTTTACGGGTCCAATCAAGTGTAGAAAATGCATTTATTAAACCCCCCAAATTTGAATATTTTTTTGTCATCGGACAAAACTATAGCCTAACTTAAACAAAAATAAATATGGTTAGATAAGCTGCATTTGGTCTCAGGATTAAAATTTCTGTATAAACTATAAATAGTTTCAAAATCAAAATGGTAAACTTAATTTCTACTTATCCAATACAAAATCGAAATGTGTATGAAAATTCATGTAGAGTATCATCAATTCATAAAGTGATTCAGTTCTTGATCCTTAATAGTCAAACATTTCATTTTTTCACTCACAAGATTCACAACCCCAAACTTTATCCATTTCACTATTTTCCCAAAATGTGATCTAAGATTAAATTCGTACACTAATTCTTATCCTTTCTAGTTTGGTTAAATCTTACTAATTGCATCTCAATACATCAACAAATAAGAATTATCCTTATTTTTAATTGTTTCAGCCTCCAAAAATCAACTAGGCTAACAAACCCTCGTCAAATGTCCAATTCTCTCAAATAAATATTTGGGGTTGAATAAATGTATCGAACAAGCCTACGAAACAATAAAAATAGATAGAAACTCGATATTTTTCACCCCAAATTTATAATAGATATTGCCTTCATTAACTAAAAACATTAAAAGCAATATAAAAATTCAGTACAAATAAGAGAACTAAGTACTCCCCTGAAATAAATTTATGGTTGATAGATGTAATGATTTGAAATTGCTAGATCAGTTGCTATGTTTTTTCTCTTCCCCAATGTGTTTTAAGTGTCATGTTCCTTCAAAATAAATAAAAATCAATTTTAATATGGAACAATTTACAATAAGTTTTAACACATCCCAAAGGAAAATATGGGGATAAAGATACCCTATATTACTAAAAGGAATAAAAATAATAATCATATATTCTAGAAAACAAAATAAATATAAGGGAAGAAAATTGAGTTTTTTTTCTTTTCAATAAGCGCTTATTTATAGTTATTAGTTCGATTTTGACAATCGTGGATCAGGAAGTTTTGATGTCTTGCTCGATTTGCTTCTTTTGACTTTGATATATCTTTCATTGATTTTCCAAATCTTTACCTTGCATCTTTTAGTGTAATTTGTCTTGTCTATTCCATTCGATTCGAAATCAACTATGTAGACTTCATTATCTTTCGAGCTTAATCACAAATTCAGTTATGGACAATCGATAAAGTCGAAAGAATGCGTGTTAATTTTTTCTTCATTGATTTCCATTTCTTCGCTTGACTCCTTTATAATTAATTTGTCATCCTCTTTGTGCTCTTATTCACTAATTGATATCTCCTCAAGTTGAATGATCGGTTTACAGTTTAAATCAATGGATTATATCTCCACTTTTTAAACTCATCCCAGAGTACGTCATCTCCCACACGCATTTTGTTTTCATCTAAATTGGTAAGTTCATTATAATATTTTGCAAGTACTTTCTCGTTCAATAGGGAATGATCAACTCTTACAAGTATGTATGCATCTATACGTACCCGCCTACAAACATGTATAATTCTTTGAGGACTTATTATCTTCATATAATAAATCTTTTAATGAATCTCAAGTAGAGATTCCTAGTTCTACAAGATCATAAGTAGAAACACATTTCGATGACGTTGAAACAAGTGAACTTAAGCAGAAACAAAAAAGCTCGAAAAAAGAAAGTGTTGGGATCTAGGGAGGGCAAAAAAGCTCGACGGCTCGGGCTTGGGCTCGGCTCGAAAAAAGCCCTAATCGGGCCCGGCTCGGGCTCGATTGCACCGAGTTGAGGCTTAGGCCGAGCCCATTTTGGGGCATCGAGCCACACGGGCCGAAAGGGCCCGTATGAGCCCGGCTAGTATTTTAAAAAAAAAAAAGCTACCCGCAGTCAGATTTATTTAAAAATAATAATAATAATATTTTAGCTGCAGAAAATTTCAAATTTTGAAAATTTTACGTGCAATTGTCATGTCAAAATTAAAACGGATACTTTTTGGTCTATAAATACGGGAAAAAATTTACAATTTCATATCAGTCTATCTCTAATTTCTTTACACAATATTCAGTATTCTACTCTCCAATTTCTTAACTCTTATTTTCAATTTAGACATTTGGCTGTATTATTCAATTTTTTTTACTCTATTATTCAATATTTTTTTACTATAATACCTACACATGGATTTTACCAGTGATGAGATTAATTAGTTTAAAGGTAGTTCGAGTACTTTATCGAGGTACGATGCCTCTCAAAATGTTTCAATTGATTTAGAAGATATCGAAGAGGAAGAAGTAGTAGAGGTTAAAAGGTCGAAAAAAGAGTCTGCGAATTGTTGGCAACATATGACTCGTAAAAAAGTTGGGGTTCAAAATGGAACGATCAAGACTAAAAGAAGATATATTGGAAGCTTTAATATGTTTGAAGGACTGGGAATGTGCGGAATTACGTTTTCAAGAACAAATTAATAGTATAATGGTTGAAGAGTTGCAGCAGATTCAAGCATAAGATATTGTAAGTTTTTAAACTGATTAGTTTCAAAAATACGTAATTTTTAAATTTTTTGTTTCAAGAAAAATTGTACACGAAATATTTTATTCGTGTACAATTTTAACTCCACCTACAATAATTGTAGCCAGTTCTAAGTCCGAATAAAGAATGAGGGTTTTAAATTATATAATTTATTTAATTTATAACACGTATAAACTGTACAAATTTTAAANTTCATTCTTATTTTCAACCACACATTTTTCAATAAAATAATATTTTACATCACATCAATAACTTTTCCTTCTTTTTCAACCACATATTATCCATCAATCTTAAATTTTACAAATTTTAAATTATTAAGTAAAAAATGTAGATTTTACACCAAAAAAAAAAACGAGCCGGCTCGGCCCGTTATAAATTTGTTTCTCAACTTCCTTCTATTTGATTGAGGAAAATGAGAAGAGCGCCACAATAACATCTCCTTCCGTTCTTTTAGGAAAAATGATCCTAAAACTTATTAAGATGCAATATCATCAAGAGATAGTATTTTCTTTTCTTTTCTTTTTTTGAAAAGAAGTTGTAAATGATGAAATTGACTAAATAATGTCAAGCAATATTTGAGAATTAGTCGATTTACCATCCGGATTGAAACCTATAAGATGTAAATGAATATTTAGGAGGAAGTACGATGCATATAGTATTCTTAATACCTTAAAAGTTAAGTTAGTGGCCAAAATGTATCGACAAAAGGAATGAATATATTACTTTGACACGTACACACCAATTTCATGAATAACATCAATTAGGATTTTATTCACTTTAACATCTATTTATGATTTGCATATACATCAAATGAATGTTAAGACGACATTCTTAAATGAGGATAAAATATGAAAATTAGTAAATCCTTATATGAATTAAAATAAGTACCAAAGAAATGACACGAAAATTTTGACTTAAGAATAATTTCTTTTGGATTTAAATATAGTAGTGTTGATAAATGTAAAAGTGTGTGCTAATTATGTTGTACTCATTTGCTTATACATAGATGACATGTTGAGCCAATCACATTATGTTGAGAATGTGATCAACAAGTTCAATCACTTGAACATTAAATAGGCTAATACTCCATTTGATTCAAGTTTGAAACTTATAAAGAATGATGGAAGAGCAAATGAAAGTGCTATAGGAAGGCTATTGGGAGGGTCCTTGGTTATTTAAAGAAAATTAAGGTTGTAGGTCTCTAATACTCTAAATGTTTGGCACTCCTAGAAGGATTTATCGATGCTAATTGAATATCTAGTAATAAATCCACCTCAGATTGGGTGTATAGTCTTGTAGGATATGCAATTTCTCATAAGTCCAAGAAATAAACATGTATTACATACTCAACTATGGAATCCAAATTTGTAGCATTAGCTGAAATCCCATTGGGAGAGATGAATAATTTTTCTATATTTATCTTGTGTAATAGTGAAGCCACTTAGCTAAAGCATACAATAAAGTGTATAATGATAAGTCTAAACATACGAGCCTAAAACATGACTATGTGATGAAATTAAGCCGTTGTTTGAGTTTCAACCACATATTTTTCAATACAATAATATTACACGTAAATCTAAATTTTTTTTTCATTTTCAACTACACATTCTTCAAAAAATCGCTATTTAAAAAAAATACATTTTTCCCTAAAAACTAATTTTAATGGAGCCCAAATAGGGGCTAATCAAAGATGGAATAATTTCACTCAATTATGTGAAGTCAGATGAGAATTTGGTTGTTCTGCTTACTAAATATCTCACAAGGAAATTAGCGTGGACAACAACTAGTAGAATGTGGTTGAAACTCTGTAATTAAATTCACCAATGACGGTAACTCTACTTGACTATACTAACAATTATACATCGGGTTCAAAGGGAAACAACAAGTCATTCAATAAATGGATAGTTTCAATACTTATTCTTTTAAATTATATCCTAGGCTGTAAGTGCTGGTTGTCACAAATACGAGAGTTGAGTTTCTATAACTTTTAATAAGTTCAGATCGTTGGATCAAGTTTCTCTAAAAGTGACAAAAATACTACAAGAACTTTACATATATTAACCTCAAGGTGATGCCGCCTCAATATAGAGTTGTAGTTTATCTCTTAAACGTTCACGAATAGGACAAGCACAATGCCATGTGAGTGCTAAACGAGATTGTGTGGAATTTGGAACACATGTGAGTGCTAAACGAGCTTGTGTGTGAGATTTCACCAATATCATCACCAGGAATAATAGATTCAAAGCTTTCATGCTGCCTAGGATTTCAATGTTACTTTGTGAGATTTAAACTGAGGTTGAATTCAAATTGAAAAATATCCATACTCTATGCATAAGTGTTGTTAAAATTGAATTTGAACAAGTGTAGGATTATTGTAATATTGTTCCCATATATAATGATAAATGATTTGGAGTGATTAAACATCCATGTGAGAACATTAAGCAAACTATCAAAAGAAAAAAACGGAGATAGTAGAAAATTGGCGACTATCGCCCAACTTTTCTTTTGGCAACCCGAGGCAAATTGTTTGTATTGGGCGATCGTCCAGTTCAAAATTTTGACCGTTGAGTTTGAATTTTATGATTACGTTTTGATTGTTTTCACACCTCTTTAACTTGATTTTGGCACCTTTTCGTGCATGATGATTGATGTTCTATATATATGGATGGTTTTCATGTAGGAAAACATATCATTTACATCAAATCTATACATTTACATCCAAATCAAAGATTGAACTCAAATTTCTAATGTTGTTCTTCAAGTTCTTATTTCAAGTTCATATTACATGATTTGAACTTGAATTAAGGTTTGTTTACTCTTATAAACTCTTTGTCATTAAAGCCTTCAAGTACTCATTCCAGTGGCATTATATCGTTTGAGGACATCGATTCATCGTGTTTAAACCTTCCTTTTGGTAGATTCAAAGTTGTTGTTTTTCTTGTTCTTCATCATTTTGCACAACATAAACGAGATCCGAGCTTCAAGTTTGGGCTTCTTCTGCCCTGAACTTCCCAGCCACAATGAGTATGCAGTTACGTAGTGTTCTTTAGTAAATTGCTAGAAAATGCTGGTCAAGAATACAAGGAGGATAGTAATTTATACATAATTGCTAAATCTAATGCTTTGTATCCAAAAAGGTGAGATTTCTTCAGCGAGTACGAGTAGAGTATTCATAATGTACATCAGTTCTAACAAATTAAACCCCTGTTTGACAACCATTATTTTAAAACTCTTAATTCTTAGGCTCATTTTCAATCATGCATTTACACAATAAAATATTTTCACGTAAATTCAAAATCTTTTCCTAATTTTTAACCATAAATTTTCCAAAAAATCAGTATTCAAAACTCTATTTTCTCAAAATAATTGACATCAAATATGAGCTAAACAACCTTTGGCATAAAACGTGAAAAATGATGGAGATGTAAATCTATTTCCACCATAGCAACATATTTACTTCGACAATAGAAAGTAAAACTAAAGGATTATCCAATGGAGACTTTTTGATATTCTCTAATATTAAAGCATCTCCAAAATACTCTTTAAATAAGATACTCTCTATTTTAAAGAGTCAATATTTAAAATTATATTCCAAAAGATTCTTTAAATTAACATTTTAATTTAGAGAGTGGGTTTGAGAGTCAAATCCATTTTCTATGATTAAATGCATTCAACGTATTTTAATTTTCAATTGAGAAAAATAATTTAATAATTTGGAGGGAAGCTAGTGAAAATAAAATATATGGAAAAATAATAAATATTTTTTTGGAGTAATAAAATTATGTGTTATAACTTATATATAAAGAGTCTGTTGGAGTATTTAAAAAATTTTAATTTTCTAAATTTATAAATACTCTTTAAAAATAGAGAATCTCTCAAATATGCTGGAGTAGTATATCGATTTTTATAGACTTTTTAAAACTATTTTAAAAAAATAATCTAATTAAACATTTTTGAAAGTCATTCAAAGTGTCAATGACTTTTATTTTATTTTTTTAATAATAGTCTTCAATTATTAACTTTTAAGCAAAAAAAGAAAAAAAATAAAATTGTCTCATTCATTCTAGATTTTGGGAAACTTTCAATTAAAAGAAAATCCACGTGATTAAAAAAATTATTATTAATCTTCTATTGGTTATATTTGTTTCTATATTCCCTTTTTCTCTCTATTTTCAATACAAAAAAATTAAATTGTAATTAAAAAATTCTTATAACATTTTCCCCCCTTTTTATCCAATTTTTAAACATCAATTTTTACTTAATTTTTTTTAAAGATTTTATTAAAAAACTAATATGATGAGATTTAATATATTGATTAATTGTTTAATTTTTAACGGTATGCCATACTAATAATACTGAATATAAATATTTTCTTATTATTTTTATCAAGGAATATTGAATTTTTTTTTTGCATTTTATTATTTATTTATTTTCAATATTTTAAAAATGTTTTTGTTACGTGGGAAAGGGGAGAAGGTGAGGATCGGACATTCATTTCATATATGAAAACTTCACACTGTTGCAATAGATTATAGACTCATGTTAATTTTATTTTAAATGAAAGTCTTAAAAAAAATTATAATTTTATAAAAGTTTAGAATTAAAATCTATTAAAAAAAATCATGAATTTTACAATGAATTGAAAAAATAATCCACAAGTTTGACTTAAATTCAAAGCTCTAAATTATGTCATTCTTACTAATGAAAAAAATATACTTGAATGGTCAATTTCTTATCTACTAACTGGTCCTATTTGATAAAAATTAAAATTAAAAACTTTAACAGAGCCAACAACTAATTTTAACTGTATATTTCATGGATACACAAATTTTCAACAACACATTTAATCAATTTTATTAAAGTCTGCTAAAAATCAGATTTTAATTTTCACCAAATTGGTACTAACAAATATTCATATTTTTATTTTTATTATTTTATATATGTTATTATTCTTTTCAAGTTATGAAACAAAATACAAAGAAATACAAGTATTTGAATTCCCATCCAAAATCCACCGTTCGGTCTGGAATTGACAGGCGACGCGAATGAATCAAAACCCTTTATTTGCCCTTTTTATTTCTTTAATCTCTTGCTTTTAACATTAAGGCTGTTTTTGTATTGAACACTACACGACTCGGAGTCTCAGACATTCTCAAACGCCTTTTGAACAAGCAATAAACATTTGAATTCATATAAAAACTGACAATTAAAAGGATGAAAAATTAATGTCTTGTTATGTAACAAACTTGAATAAAAATCTCTAATGATATGAATTTTCATGGATTTAAATTATTTTATTTTCTATCAATGTATTATGGTTCAATAGTGCTCTTTCGGTATATATATTGGAGAGTTTAGTGGATAATTACTCTCTTTTCATAAAAGTAATTAGTGTTGGAATTAATTGATTTTATTGGGTTATATCATTAAATGTTATATTTAATGATATAGGCTATTGCAATTAATTTGGATGAATTAGAAAAGTCTCCAATATATAGGCCCATAAGTTGATGAGTCTATTTTAAGTGTCTTATATATGGTAAGGAATCTCATATCGAAAGTTTACAAGAAAAATGACTTGTTTATATAGTGAGATGTGTGTATAATTTATAATTTAATAAGTGACCTACAATTTGGTTACATTTGGCTAGTCAAAGGCTAGCAAACTAGCCACCACTAGAGTGGTGCTTCGCGCCCGAGCCCCTATCCCAGCCCGCGCACGTCGCAAAGTTCGCATTGGGAGCTTTAGAAGCGCACTTCGCACGTACGCACCGTCGCAAGGAGATGGGGAGCTTTATAGTTTTCAGAAATTGACTCATGGTTTGATGACATGGATACGAGAGGCTTGATGAGTTGGCATCCTAGGTGGCACACACGTAGCATGTTGCGTCACTTCGTCCTGCGTGGCAGTTGGTTTAGTTGGACGTAAGCGTGGCATCTGCATGGCTGGTGACTATTTGAAATTGGTGAATATGCATGATGAATGGACACTACACTTCAAAGTTTAATATGGGCGTCAGATTATGAAATAGTGCGATCCAATGGCTAAGACGAATCAGGCCAAGTTATGCACTAATTCATGAAATGTCACACATCTATTCAAGGAGACACTTCAATCTCTATAAATAGAGATTTCCAGATTCGTTTTTTGTTCACCAAATCAATTACAATTCCATTGATTTCTAAATTATCCTCTCTATATTCTGCTTCCAAAAATCTCTCATAAATTCGTGCTTATTCCGTTCGAGTACGATCATTCCTT
>CAIGRS010204581.1:0-12269 GCA_903798395.1 Fraxinus floribunda | reverse complement strand
CTGATTGTTTTTTTGGTTAGTCAATATAACTTGTTTATTTTGATACTCAAAATCGTCGTTTTCAATCCACTTCTAATTAAAAATAAAATTTCGGGGGCTCCAGCCCCAAACCCCCGGGAAGGAGGCCCACCCTCTATATTTTCGCCTCCCCAGATTGAAATTTTAGCTACGTCCCGGAGTCTTGCTAAACTGTGTCAAGTTTGGCTTGTGCCAACTACTGATTGAATACTCACTATTCGAAGGTTATGAAGGTTTTACCTTACGTACGTACAGTGTCGGCCCTAATATTTTGGGTACTCTGTGTGATATTTTAAAATGATGTTCCTTTCATGTAATAAAAAAATATATTTCAATAATATTATTCATTGCAAAATATAGCGTTTATATATTTTATTTCTATTTTTTACATGTGGATAAGAAAAGTGCAAGTAAAGCTCAAAAGCAAATCCTGAATTTAATCAAAATTCATATGTCATTAACAAAGAACTATTCAAGCCATTAATCTCTTCATACAATTCCATATGAGCAAACATTGAAATAAAAAATAGCAAATACCACGTATAAATCTTAAAATGCAATAAATTGTACAAAAATATTTCTTCTCGCATTTCTAGAAGCGAACTTGCTAATTAAACATTCGTAATCAATATATTCTAGCAAATCTCGTAGAATTAATATCAAACAAAAAAATGTGGAAGAATTAGGAATACGAAATACAATAATGTTAAATAAGAGTAATTATTCGTCGATTTGTCTTATCACATATGACATATCCAAAAGACAAAACTCAAAAGGGTAAAAAACTAATGTAATTATTTATCAGTTATTACTCAACAAAAACTTAATCTTCTAAAACAAAAAATCATGAAATAACAATTAACAAGTGCACAATCGGCACCAATAAAACGGCTCTGAGAGAGAGTCAAAGGGCAAAAGGGGATTTATGGTTCGCTCTTCATTCTTAAGTCTTAACTTTAATATTTGAATTTTTGGTTGCTTATTTTCTTGTTAGTTTGGCAATTGGTGAATGAAGCTAATTGAGCATTTGGAATTCGGTTCATAAAATAGATAGTTTAATTTTATTTTTTTTCAAAGCCAGATAGTCTAAAATTAGAAAAAATAAATATTTTTTCAATAATATGTTAAATTAAAAAATATTGATGTAATATTTTTTTTTTTTTTACTCTTTTTTCATAAATATTGTGTCATTCAGCTTAACATAATAATTTCTTTTTTAAAATTAATAGAACATTTTAAATAAGACACACACATACCTATAATAAAAAAAATGTCTCCCTTCAATGATGAGATCTTATGTAGTCGCCTAACTCACACATCCTTAGCACCACATCAGCATACGTACTTATTCTATCGATCTTTTCCCCAAGGGTTTATCCAAAAAAATCCTCTATTCGCTCGTAGGTGGTATATTGTACAAGACCCTGTAGAGGAAAAGCTTTATCCTAGCGAATAGAGGATGCTCAACTCTGCACAACATAGAGATTGGCACACTTTCAGGAAGAAACATAAAATAATAGAGGATCCAATATGTAGAACACGATTATCATTACAAATTTACCTTAACTTTTCATACTAGGCCAACCACTAGAATGCAAATAGAGATCAGAAATGTGGTCAATATCATGAAGAATAAAGAGATAGTGTCTAAACCTCAAATAAAATTTTATGTTTTCATGAAGAATCCATCGAAAGCTTTCCACAAATTGAGATTTGAACGTGAGCTATTAGAGATAACCTCAATTAATGCACCGCATCGAGTTCAAAATGTGAGATGTCAACCCTGTGGCAAAGCTTGACTCGCCAAGTGCAAGAGTCTCAAAAGTTTATTTGCCTTGATAGTGCATGGAAGTTATGGGATATAGAAGGGTGACGAGCTTGTTGCAAATGTCACACATGCACAAAATGTGATGTTTATGGTAAATTTAAAATAAAAACTTTGTCACAAAAGAATGGACTGAGAAAGTTGTAACGGTGACAAGTATAAAGAGCAGAGCAAACAATAGTTTCAGCGATATAACGATATAGAGAACCAAGTTTCATGCTCAATATTCCTCCTATAAATGCAAATAGTGCTTTTACTATTTACTTAGTCAAAAACTCCGTCTATTGATTTTTCAAAGTAAAAATCCAATCTAATTGAAGTGTCTAGGTGCTTTTCGACCAATTTAAATTCTTGGTTTAGTAACCCAACAATCCAAAGTGCTTAAAATGTGCAAATTATTCAATGTGAACATAATACTTAACTTGTTCTGTTGATCGAACTAAAATCTAACTTGAACAACCTACTTGACGAAACTTTTCAATAATTGTTATATTCATACTAATATGCACAATATAAACGATAATATCGTTCAACTATATAAAAAAAAAAAAACATATTGAATAGATTTTGAAAAGTCAAACTATTAATCCCTTGAGATTATAAAATGGAAAAATACAACCAATTGGCCTTTGCTTTTTGAATATTGACCAATAAGAACACAAAGTTACAATGGAATAAAATGTAAGGCACCTCGATTTGTGTTGAATACAAGATCATGCAATGAGGGGGAAAATTAAAGTCGTGTGGGCATTTTGAATTCATTTGATTCTTAGAAAGCCCTATGCCAAGACAAAAGGAATTGTCTATTCTTCCTTCCCTTTTGTTTTTGCCCAAATATACAAGACAATAATATTTCCTTATTTTAATAATATTGTCTACATTTCCACCCTTATTAATTATATTAATCAAGTTTAAATACAAATTCCGAGTAATATTATAACATTTAACACGTCACATTGAACACAATTAAACAAAAATAATAATAATAAAATATTAATATTAATATTATTTACTTAAAAAATTTAATCGAAAATTTTATTATGTTATTTATATTTGTACTTTTATTTCCTATCAAGGCAGACAAAAACAAACCTCACCGCCTTTCAAATAGATAATAAATCAAAAATTGATTTCGTCACTAATTAAAAAGTAAAATACCTAATCAAATCAAACGCACCATTTTATGCCACGTGGAAAACAACCTACGACCTAGATCAGTTTGACCTACGTTCACCACCTTTAATCATTTCCCCACTTTTCTTTTACCGAGAAAATTGCAATAAAGATCCCCAACTTATTGTTCTTATTGCATCTTTATCCCAACCTGCTCAAAGGAGCATTTCGATCATTAACCTTACTTCTGCTGTGCCTGTATATGATATGATATATATTAATAAAATATATGGTGCTCTAGCACTTTATATGTTCAACAGTGTCTCTAGAAATGTTTTGAAAATCGAACTAGACCAATCGATTTGATTAAAGAAAGTTAAAGAAAGTGGGAACCAATTCGAAAATTGGTCAATTTTTATGTAAAGGATTTGAAAAAAATGAAAACCGTTGATAGGTTGGTTAACCTCAAAATTTTATTTATATAATTATTTTTTACAGTCGAATTGACCTCAATTCTATTCTTTTTCGACCATTTGACTTTTTATCTTTTTCAAATACTATCTAGATCGACGATCCAAACATTAGCCTTAATGGCCAACGTGAGAATATCAACATAAGAAATAATTCATCAATAAAAAAATTTGAGCACTCTATTGCTACTAATATTCATGATTTGGACCGTTCAAATTCACCCAAGATAGTATATTTGAGCCCCATTTTTTTTTTTTTTAAAATATATTTTGTAATATTGTTATGATGAAGAATGTGTGGTTACAAAAAAAAATATTTTGTATTGAAATGAGATCAAATCACTGTTCAATAATGCATTTTGATTAAAAAAATGAGGCTCAAACATGTGCTAATTCTTCTTTTGTTCCTAGTTTCCCTTTAAGAGAAGCAATTTTGATTTCATTTTTGAACTTTTATTTTGTAAGGTCTTTTACTATAACTATCATAATTTGTGTTTTTTTTTTTCTGCCTCTCTTTATTAAATATCATAGATTGTTGAAAAATTGTGAGTCAGCGGTTTGTCGCATTTATTGCAGTATCCTTGGCACTTCTTTCTTTCGAGTGTTAGCACTTTATGATGCAACATTGGTCAAGTGGTGGGCATGGAGTTTGATGGGCTTAAGGGTAAGTGCATGATGGGGTCGGGATGAATAATGATATTCATTATTACTGGTGTTAAGTACCAGTGTCGGTAACAATTATATGATATAAAATGATAAATTCATTTAAATATGAAATCACATGACTAATTTAATTAAACATATAAAATCTTATCACTTAAACTAGTGTTCTAGCACTACTGATGTTATATATCATTAATATATCATTATTTTTCTTAAAAATGCATTTTTCTAAAACTAATTTTTAACACCACATTCTCTTATAAGATAATATTACAAGTAAATTCAAAAGTTGTTCTTATTTTTTAACTATACGATCTCAAGAACATTCATTTTATTTTAAAATATATTTTCTTCTAAAATCTCATTTTAATGGAATTTAGGGGCTTAAAAGGTTAAGAAAAAAAACGCAACAAGAGCAATATATGGGGACCTCTCTGATATTTTTGCTTATCTTTACCGAAATCTATTTTGTTTTTCCTTCGAGTTCGAATAAAATATTTTTTTTGACAAAGCACCATCGTCGTTTACTTTTTATCACCTTCTCAACAGATCCTCTCTCTAGTCTCACCCCAACCCGCCACACCCCATTCCCAGTTTTCCTCTCAAATCCAATCACAACAAGAATTCAAAGTAAACTACCTCACCTATAAATACATACATTGTAAGAAAATGTTTTCAAAACTTTGAACTAGAGGGTTTCTGAATAGAAGAAATTTTGTGTTCTGGGACTGGGAGGAGAAGAATCAAGAAGGGGAAATATAATAAGATTTTTCTTAAATAAAACCCATATGGGAATTTGCATTTCCAAACCCAAATCCTTACAGGAAAGTAATATTCACAAATCAGGTGTTATTCCGACCCAGAATAAGGATAACCCTGTTCCGGCTGGGGATAATAATGTTAACGGTAATAGCGAAGAAGTTTCCAGCAATTTTGATGAGAAAAAGGATGATTCGGAAGTAGGTAAGAAATCGCCGTTCTTTCCGTTTTACAGCCCGAGCCCAGCTTATTTTTTCTCGAAGAAGTCTCCGTCGAGATCCCCGGCGCCGGGGAATGGGACACCGAGGAGAATTTTTAAAGGGAAATTTCCACCACCGTCTCCGGCAAAGCACATTCGGGCACTGCTAGCAAAGCGGCATGGGACGGTGAAGCCGAATGAGGCGACGATTCCGGAGGGTAAGGAGGTGGAAGCAGGGGCAGGTCTGGATAAGAGTTTTGGGTTTTCGAAGAATTTCTATAACAAGTATGAGCTGGGAGAGGAAGTGGGTAGAGGCCATTTTGGGTATACTTGTAGGGCCAAGTTCAAGAAGGGGGAGCTTATAGGACAGGAGGTTGCTGTTAAGGTCATTCCAAAAGCAAAGGTTTGGTTTTTTCTTCATTTCTTTTCCAATTTTGCTTACAGGTTAGTGCTACTGAATTTAGTAATTATTCTGTATTTGATCTATGCGATTTTTGCTTCTTTTGGGGGCAACTTAATGGGTTTGGGAGATCTGGTCTGTAGGAAAATAGATCAATTTTTTTTGTGATTATAGGTAAACAAATTAAATTTTTGATTTCATTTATTCAAAATTTCCAATTTGAATTGATTTTTCAATTACGAGAATGTCTGTTACAATGATTCATTATGTTTGAAAAGGTCTAATGTGTTTTTCCCTGTGAAGTCTTGTGGATTTGAAATTGGGGTGTAAGCGAATCCATGTGAGTTTTATTGGTTAATACTGCAGCTGTTTAAAATGTGATCTTAGATTTGGAGACAGTGGTTCTTGTGGAAAGGAATCGACCTTCAATTGCTGCTAATGGTTGAGGATTAGATCTAGCATTAGTTTCCGAGGTTGAATATGTGGTTGGCTCTTGGATTAAAGACTCGGTGGACAATATCTGTTATGTTATTTTTCCAGTAGCTTCTTGTTGGTCTAGCAGGCTGTATATGAATAATTCTAAATCGAATGCTTACGGATAGAAGTTAAGAAGGAAATGCTTTTTACCTTCTTTTGGTAATCTTACAGGTGTTCTTTATTTTAAGACAATGGAAGCTTGAAACTTCACGAGAGTCCGTCAGATTATTGAAAATAACAGGTTCTCTGTGTCAAGATTTTATATCTCACTCTTCTTGTGGTAATAAAAAAAGTTATTGCAATAAAGATTGCTGAAGGCCCTAATTCAGAGGCACGTTTAGCGGAACACAAAAATGATTGGGAACACAGGTAGATAAATCAGCATTGAGGAATTAACTGAAATTAATGGTGGGAGAAACTAGAATATTTGCTCTGTGGAGTATGTCTTTAGTTCCCTTGCTGCTGAAGGGGTACCCATCCAATTGTCGACCTTACTTGAGGAAAGTTTTTGGTGATGGATTAGAGGAAACAATTGGCGATGTGCCTCTAATTGACGAACATATAGTTCATAGTTCATTCAGGTGTTGATGTATTTTTCAAAATAGGTTAGGATATATAGATGTATGAATAGTATGCAAAGCTGCCTATTGTGATTACGGATTCATTAATTCATTTAACTCTCATCTAAGATCGCTTTTTATTTGATCTTATTAAATTTAAATTGGTTTTTATATGAAAAATATTGCAATAGATAACAGTAATATGATTCTCAACTATTTAGGAACATGGTGTTAGTAATCGGCTCAAATTTTAAGTAGTTAGTCCTATATGAAAGATAATTTGTCATCAAGTTGTTCAAATTTTAAGGACTCTTTCCAGGTTTCTTTGGCTCATTTGTAGTATCTTTCTCTAATTGTGATTGTACTCTCATGTACAGATGACCACAGCTATAGCTATTGAAGATGTAAGGAAGGAGGTGAAAATATTGCGAGCCTTGACAGGACATGACAATCTAATAAAATTTTATGATGCATACGAGGACCACGACAACGTCTACATAGTGATGGAGTAAGCTTTGATTGCTTAGTTTTAATCCTGTCTTATATTCTTCAATTACTAAAAAAATGTAAATGTCACACCGATAATGGTAGGATGGTAAACAAGTTAGATTAGTGGAAATTCGCTTGATTTTTTTTTTTTTTTTTAAATTATATTCTGCAAATATTTTCAAAGTATCTTTTTTAAATTTACCGAGTTACAAGCTTTTTCTTTAGTTATTCTACTGAACTTTCTTCTCGTTTCTAATAAAAATTCTTTCTCAGGTTATGTGAAGGAGGAGAGCTTTTGGATAGAATACTTTCAAGGCACGTGTTTAATTTTGGTGAACATGCTTTTTACTTATAGTTTTTCAACATTTTGAATCAGATAATGTTAGTGAAAACATAAATTACAGGTTCCAGCAGTCAATAGAAATTAGAAAATGAAATGTTGTCTCTTTGCTGCAGGGGTGGGAAATACACAGAAGATGATGCAAAGATCGTGATTATACAGATTCTGAATGCTGTTGCATTCTGCCATCTTCAGGGAGTGGTGCACCGGGATCTTAAACCAGAGGTAGGATTTATTGGGAGATACTTTTAGTTCTATATATGCATTATTAGTAATTAAAATAGTTGAAGTCTTCTTATTACCAATAAGGGGCGCAGTTGGTTAAAGAGAGAGAACATAATTTGCTGTAGGTTTTTGCTATTTTGCTGATTCATCTCCGATGGAAATTAGAATTAAATTTTTGTTCTCTTATGTTAAATTGGCAACTGTTGTTCGTTTTATACCATATTCTTGCCTAAGTCCTAACTGTAACTTGTTGCTGTGGATCAGAATTTCTTGTTTACATCCAAGGATGAAAACTCCCAGTTGAAGGCGATAGACTTTGGGTTATCAGATTTCGTGAAACCAGGTTCATCCTCTTTTATTTATATATTCCGTGTTCGGAATGCACTATTGGGACAATGGCATTTTCCTCTTTTTCTGAAAGCATAATGAAAAAGATTTTAGGTTTTTCCTTTCTTAGTAAGGTCAAGTCTTATCCAATCCTTGCTACCAAACATGCTAAGTGTCGATAATTTCACTTTGGTCAAGGTAGTCACTGAAATGGCTAAGCAATATCATTCTAAACTTTTTGCAGATGAAAGACTTAATGATATTGTTGGCAGTGCATATTATGTAGCACCTGAAGTACTGCACAGAGCATACAGTACAGAGGCTGATGTTTGGAGTATTGGTGTTATAGCATATATATTATTATGCGGAAGCCGCCCATTTTGGGCTCGAACTGAGTCCGGGATCTTCCGTGCCGTAGTAAAGGCAGAACCTTCTTATGAAGAACAACCTTGGCCTACTTTATCACCGGAGGCAAAAGACTTTGTCAAACGCCTTCTGAATAAGGATCCCCGGAAAAGAATGACTGCAGCTCAAGCCATGTGTGAGTATCTTGTGCACAAATCATATGTATATTTTATTAAGATTTTTGAACTTAAAGAAGTCTGCTACAGGTCATCCGTGGATAAATAATGGTAATGATTACAAAGTGCCTTTGGATATACTAGTATTCAAACTCATGAAAGTTTATATGCGCTCATCTCCACTCCGGAAAGCTGCATTAAGGGTGAGTATTTGTTATAGCAAAATACAACTGCTACATTTTCTAAATGATATCCCATGATGAAGACAATTGACTGCAAATTGTGAAACCGTACCATATAAGTTGATATCTTCTTTATGTAAATTGATTTGACATTAACGCTTGAATAATCCACATCATTTCTGCTTCTATTCTAATACACGATTTCCCTTTTGAAAAGGTCCACGACTGTAATTATGATTTTATAAATGGACTTTAACATCCTTTTCATCCAAGGCAAAATCTCTCTCTGCATCAAAGTATGTGGAGTTCTTCTCCTGGAGTATTAGATCTAGAACTGTGAGTGCGGTGAGGGGGGAAATATCTTTCACAAATCCCCTCCTGCATGTCCAGATCTGTTTCTGCTCGGTCTAGTGTAGTTTTATTAGCCATTGAATAAATTATTCTTTGATTTACTACGTGCCTGTACGTCCAGAGAAAACTTTTATGGTGCATTGGGTACGGAGGATTAAATAGAACAAGATAGTATTAAAATATGAAAAATAAACCATATTTGACTGATGACGTTGACGACGAACAAATATTGACACTCAGGATAGGTTATTGGGAATTCTAGAACTTGTCAAGTACATGATTACAGTGAAAAGAAACCATGTATGATTTGGTCTGGGAACACCTAAGATAATCATGACTTTCTTTTATTATACACAGAAGATACTGGAAAGAATGCTAGTTACTGCGCCTTGAAAATGATGGCAGAATTTGTTCTCAGATTTCAATTCACAGCATTTCATTTCATTTTTGTTTCTTCATATAAGAGATACTTTTAACTTCTGAGAACTTATAATTTTCTTACCACCCTTATGTTTTTATGTATTAATTTTTTTGCTTGGACTTTGCAGGCTATATCCAAAACATTGACTGAGGACGATCTATTCTATTTAAAGGAACAATTTGCACTTCTGGAACCAAACAAAAACGGCACCATAAGCTTAGATAATATCAAAGTGGTTTGTGTTCTTTAGATTCTTAATCTTTTACCAATCTTAATTTCATACATGGTCTCAATTTTGTTTACTCTCTCAGGCCTTGACGAAGAATGCAACTGATGCCATGAAAGAGTCACACGTCTATGCCTACCTTGATTCGGTATGTTTCTGACTATTGTGATCATGTTTGGTTAGGCTTAAGATGTGTACTTAAAAGTCAATAAGCAAGTTTCAGATTAAATAATTTTTTTAATTGATCAAAAATGATATTAGTAAAGCAGTAAGGTGAGAGTGGTTCTATAATTATTTTTTTTACTTAAAAAAATGTAATTTATCCATACATGTTTGGAAATGAAAACACAAGTAACTGTTTTTTTAGCTTAGCAAACATGCTCGTCTGTCCTTAAATCAGTTTTTGTTCTCTTGGATCTTCTGGTGCTAATTGATCTTCGCCTGTTTCTTGGCAGCTTAATGCTCTTCAGTACAGAAGGATGGATTTTGAAGAATTCTGTGCTTCCGCACTAAGTATCCATCAGCTTGAAGCTCTTGAGCGGTGGGAGCAACATGCTCGTTGTGCCTATGAACACTTCGAGAAGGAAGGAAACCGGACTATAATGATCGAGGAATTGGCTTCGGTATTTAGTTTTTTTACGAGTTATTTTTTCCCTCTGCTTGTAATCGAATTATTAGAACCCATAAGTTCCAGGAAACATAAATCTGATTTTCAGAATTTTGCATTATGTTCCAGGAGCTTGGTTTGAGCCCATCTGTCCCCGTGCATGCTGTTCTGCACGACTGGATTAGACACACGGATGGAAAGCTTAGTTTTCTTGGATTTGTCAAGTTGTTGCATGGTGTCTCTAGCCGATCTCTCGTGAAAATGCAATGACAACTTTGACTGCCTCTCTAAACCTGACTTTACTTCATGCCTGACAAGCTACCGGGAAATAGAAAAGGCGGGATAAGATGCCATCAAAATTCTGTTCTTGAAGATTTGCACCTGCTGCTAAATTCATTGGTGCAGTGTGAATTTCGCTGATATCAGGTTCAAGCGACAGGCTGTTAGCTACCTTGTTGATACTGGACAACCTGACTGCGTCTATGACAGTCATTCTCTTCAATGATGGCATCAGATCGCCTACATTACAACCGTGAAGCTCTAATTGGTTGTGTAATTGCAAGTGAAAATATTTGTTGGCTGGTTATGGGACATTCTTACCTTATATCTTCTTGACATATTGGACAACCTTGACGTCTTCAACTGCGTTGTATCTTCTTTTCTTCTGTACACTAGAAAATCCATTGATTTTTTGAGCGAGGTCTGCTTTTTTCATTTTGCTGGCTTCTACACCAGATCTGAGAGAAACAGTCGCAGTAATATGACTATGGTCTGAATATAAGTGGTGTGCCTCCGGATGGCATACATGCATCGCTATTTTATTTGAAGCATGAGACAATAAAAAATTATTACATTAATGCATCAAATAAAAAAAAAGAAATATGTATGCCACGTATTGCTTCATGCATCAAATAAAAAAGAGAAGCATGTATGTCGTCACGTATGCCGATTACTGATAATCTTCACTATAACATTGTTTGAAAAAAAAAATGCTCAAAATGCAAGACGAATGGAAACTGTTAATTTGAGTTTTCTGCATTCTCGTTTTAAATTGAATTGAACCATCTGGAATAATGATTTACTATAATATTTTCGTTGATTATTTCGTAAAGAGCGAATATTGAATTTTGCATTATTTCTTTGCTTTAATCTTGTATTGAGACCAACATATATTGTCATAACATTTCATAGAGTTACATTGATATCTTAGATTAATATATAATATATTTATGTTTTTAACTTACTTGAAAGATTATTATTTGTCGCTATAACTGTGATTTGAAACCAACAACAGCAAAAAGTGGTTTAAAAATAGTCTAAAATTCGCACGATGCCCCCTTTATAAATACAGACAACGTCCAAATGTCCAAACGTATGTGCCTATCCAATACGTGAAAAGTTTCGTTCAAGCGTAAAAGAATGGATGGCGTTTAAGATCCGGTCGCGAAGAGTATTCGAGACAACCTTAAAAAAATGCTTCATAGTTTTTGAAAAGCACTTTAGCTTACATCGATTGTACTAGACGTCAAACTCGGTGTTCCATATGATAGTACTTTTCTTTGACAAATAAAATTCTTATACAAGAAAATAGAGAACTGTTATGTGCATGAATTAGGATTTTGTTGACCTCCATGTATATGTTATATGCAAACTTGGATACATGCATTAGAGGCGCATGCCAATATTTTTTCAAGCAAGGTGGGGGAGGTTGCGATTGTGTGCATTCTATGCTCAAGTCAATAAATTGATAGATGTTTTTTTTGTGGGACAAACACGAATAGAGAAGAATGCGGGAGTATAATTAAGTTTCTAGAGTGAGAATACCAATTTGTGAATACTTTACAATGTCACTAAGTGGGAATATTTATAGGCGAAGAGAATAGCCAAAGGTCTCTTGGATGCTTGAAACATGGTCTCATCCCACGGGCTTATAATTCAAGCACCAAGACATCACACTGTAGCCGTCATAGGCCTGTGAATTTCCACTTTGTCCTAGACGTGAAAGAGGAGATTTGACTTCCAAAGCCATTGCAAATGTCATATCAATCAAATCGCACATGACTCAAAAGTATCTGTTGGGAAATTACTTCTAGTTA
>CAIGRS010204573.1:0-10994 GCA_903798395.1 Fraxinus floribunda | reverse complement strand
TGATCGTTGTATCCTACAGGTGATTATCCACGGAGGTCGCAGCAGTTATCGATGGGCAATTTCGCTTTAGGATATCGTGCTGTCACGAGACTCGATCCATTGATAAGTTTTTCTGCACTTTACTATTATTTTATCCAACACATTCTAGGTGGCTGTTCACTGAAGAAGTTGATGAGGTTGAACACGTATTTTTTTTAATAAAAAAGAAGGGCTTATGGAGTTGACTCAGTTGGCCGACTAAGAGCCATGATATATAGATAACCATCGTTTCTCCCTTGTTCATTAGTGGGTAACTAACTGTTCTAAGATAAATCAATTTATATTGGACAGTGAATAACTATAAAAAAAAATTTCAAAAAAATCTCCAATTGAAGGGGTGAATAATCTAAATGGTCACTGAACTTTACAAAAAAATTTCACAAGGTCATTGAACTTTAAAAATCACACAAGTCATCATTGAACTTTGCAAAAGATTTCCACGAATTACTGAACTTTAAAAATCATCTCATTCATCACTTAACTTTGTAAAACGTTTCCCAGGGGATCACTAATTAAAAAGTTTCCCAAGGGATCACTAAATTAGTGATTCTCTAGGAAACTTTTTATAAAGTTCAGTGATCCCGTGAAATTTTTTTTATAAAGTTTAGTAATGAATGGAGTGATTTTTAAAATTCAGTGACTCCATGTAAACCTTTTACAAAGTTCAATGATAACTTGTGTGATTTTTAAAGTTCAACGACCCTGTAAAAACTTTTTACAAAATTCAATGACCATTTGAGTTATTAACCCCTAATTGCAGAGATGTTTCTTTTATCAAGCATTCAGAGTTGTCTGGAATTGCTTGTTCACAACAAATAAGTCCCTCTTGATTCTTAATATATTCAATAAAGTTCAAGATTTTAGAACGAGGTTTAGCAAATATCGATTAATCAATTATAGACCGATTAAGTCATTGAAAGAAATCAAACACTTATATCGAGTTTTTTTTTTAAATGTGAAAGAACAATGTTCATTTCCTTAAATTCATTAGCTTATGCATAACTAAATGCTTTTTTTCCCATCTTTGAAACATTTTTGTGTTAATGATGATGGTATATATAAATGATACCAGATAATTTTTATTTTTTTTTATAAATATCAATCACAAGAAATATGAGGAAAATTTACGAACTTTAATTCCTAGGAAACATAAAATTATTATGAGCTCAATTTACCAGAATTTTGGTAATGCTATGGTAATTAATAATTTAATATAATCATATGTATATGTTATGTGTATTAATGAGTATGATATAAATTGATGGTTGATCAATTTTAATCAACTACAAAGATCAATATTATATTGTAATATGTGAAAATTGAGAAGTATTTGATAATTATAGAGTTTTTTTTTAGAGAGAGAGAGAGAGTCAGCACTTTCAGATCGCAGTCACAAATCAAGCAGTGGTGGTCAATACGAAACCACGATGATGGCGACTACAAGTGGCAACGACAAGAGAGGCAGTGGGGGTGTCCACGGCCGGTAGTGGAGTTTAGAGAGATTATAGAGTTCTTTTAGAGAGAGGAGATTAGAAATAAGTGAGTTGATGTAGAATAGGATAGGGTGAAGTGCACTAGAAAAATGTTAGTACCCGATTTTTGAAATGAATGGTTAAAAAATAGGTATGGATAATAATTTTTCTAAATATTAACTTTTTGTTAAATCATGTCCAACAAGTTTGAGCCTCGGCAGTCGGTACTCCTCGTACTTTTTGATAACGTCTATTATTAAATTATATTATTGTCTAAATACAATTTTATTAGACACATTTTATTTATTTGGTTATCGCTAACTCGAAATACAAATATGAGGTGTTGACTAAGTAGCCGTCCACCCACCGTCCAATTTCGCTCTATCCTCTAGTGGAGATGCAATGTGCTGCCGACAATTGCCACAGTTGATAAGAGGTCACGTGTCCGTGAAGGATGTATAAAATTTGTTCTTTAATTAAATTATTAGTACTGAAATTTTGTTTTTAATAATGGAGACTAAGCCCCTATTTGAGCCAACTTTTTTTGAAAATGAAAATGGAAAATATAGTCGTTATTGGAGTCAACAAAAGATATAAAGAATTTAAATTTAAATGTTGATGTGATGGATAACGGTCATACTTTTCATTTTGAGGGGAAAAAAATACGGCTCAAACAAGGTCTAAAATTAAGAGGATGTTTGGCGTTGATTAAAATCAGATTTTTAGTAAATTGTGATAGAAGATTTTGAAATTTGTAGTTGAAAAGATGTGAGACCTATGAAATATGTGATTGATATCGATTGTTTGACTTTAACTTAAATTAAAATCAAATTTTAATTCAGCCCAGACAGGCCCTAAAAATTACATCTAAAGGTTACTTGGATCAACCACTTCACCAACTATGAGAGTATGTTTTCAAGAGCACATTATAGGCTAGTAAATCAATTTAATATTAATGAATAATGCTTTCTTGAGAGATGAAATAACCACCTTGGCTGATAGTGTAGCAGTGAATGATTTGTGAGAAAATTGTTTGTATTTTTAAATTGATAAATGATTGACTGTTGTGTGACATTCTGTCAATCAAGATGATAATTTTTTTTTTTTTTGACAACGTAACATGGTTGAATATTAATAGACAAATTAAACAACTAAATGAAAGCATCAGAATGAAAATTATAATCAAGAACTCAAAAAGAGTCATTCTAAGCTATTTTTCAATGAGCATTCTCCAGGCACATGAATTAAGACCCTGTTTAATGTTCAATATTTTGAGAAAATAAAGTTTTCTAAATAGTGATTTATTAGAAAATGTATAGTTAAAAACTAGGGAAAAAAGTTGAGTTTACGTGTAAAATATATTATTATATAAATGCATGTTTAAAATTAAGTAGAAGAATTAAAGAGTTTTGAAATAATAATTGTCAAGATTAATACTTGCTAACCCTCNACACCTCACAGTAGGGGGTGGGTGGGTTTTTTTTTTGTAATTTTTTTATTACAGCTGGGACCCACCTATGTGAGTATGAGTATTATGTAAAAGTTCTGTGAAAATATTTCTGTAGGTTTAGCTTAATTCTAGTTTTTAAGTTTTGTAATAAATTTTTCAAGTCCGTTGTAGATTTACTGGCGAACGATCCCTCTTCGGATTATCTCAATTCTCGATAAAGTTTGCGCCGCCTGGGTACGCGTCTGGATTGTCTTTCTTTCTATAGGATCTGCATCTGATGCTCCAATCGTATCTCCTTGTGATGCACCTGGGATGGTTTGGCTTCAATAATGTTGAGGACATGGGCAAAATTTTAAGCGCGCAACACACGGCCAACTTCGTGTCAACTACAAACTCATATTCCTACTAGACAGAACCCACTATTGTCCATTAATTTGTATTATCTTTAACCATTTCCAACGAAATGAAATTAAAAAAAAAAAAAAAATGAATTTAGCTTAAACTAAAACAAGAAATTACTAAAAATAATAATTTTATTTAAATAACTGAATAAACGAATTTTACCCCCAGATATTTTCCTTTTGAATTACATAAAATCACATAATCAAGCTAAATTAAATCCAATAAATCTGATTAAAATCCATCTTCAAATAAGGTTAAACGAGGTTTCTTGGAAGGCATAGGGCTTTCCACTTCTTGATCAACAAGTAATTGACTTGTCTTCTCACAGTCAACGGTCAACGCCAACTGGAACTCTGGCGTTGCAGGCAGATTCAGATCGAAGTCCTTTGGGGCGTGGCTAGTGCTGTGGCTGGCCACACCGCCGTCGGAAGAGGTGACGCCGCTTTTAGAGCTCCCTCCCCCTCCACCGATGGTACCTTCGTAGTGGCGCCGCTTGTGACCACCCAAAGCCTGCCCTGTAGGGAACGACTTGTGGCAGACGGAGCACTCGTGAAGTCTGCCTGTTGGGTTGAGAGCAGATACATTAGAAGCGGTGCTTGCGGCGTTGGCTGATGTCGATGTGGAAGGATTGCCATCGTCTGAAGCGGTGGCGGTGGAGTTCTTGCGGTGGCTTGCTTTATGTCCGCCAAGGGCTTGGTATGAGGGAAAAGCCTTGTTACACACGCTGCAGTTGTATGACTGGTTCTGGGTCGCCGCTGGCGGTGGCGGTGGCGGTGGCGAATTTTCTGTTTGCTTCTTAACATCGTCTTTAGCGGTAAAATCGGGTGTTTTCTTAGTGGAACTGTCTGTGGCGCCACCTCCGTCTCCACCGCTGCGAGCTAGCATGACGAGACAGAGGGCTAAATATTCTTCATCCGTCGGTGGGTTTTCACTGCGTGCACGCTTTGAGCGCTTTCTTTTCGCCCAGGAATCAAGATTCCGGTCAACATCTTCATACCGTAGTCCCGGCGCGGTCGAATTCAGAGCTTCAAGTGCCATAATCAGTATCTATTTCTCCACCGGGAAATCAAGAAACTGTGTGTGAAAACGTAAATAGATAGAGAGAGAAAGCTTAAGAGTAATGTGTTGTAGAAGACTGAGTGAGTGAAGAAAGGTTTGGGAAGTTTATATATATAGTGTGGTTTAGGGGAGTTGGAAGTTGCGTGGGGAATGGCGGTGGGGGAGTTGTACAGTACAGGTAAGAGAATATATAATTAATAATTAATTATTTAATTAACAAATTAATTAAAAAATAAGGATAAAGATTATAGAGAGTAGTAGTGTTGGGGTGGTGGGCGGAGAGTGTGGTCAATAAGAGTGGGTTTGTGTGTGTGATAACTTGCCTAATCTTCAACGACTTTCCCAGGTCAGAAAAAAAATAACGCATATTCTTTTTATGGAATTTTCGACTTCTTTATTTAATTTTGGAAAGATTTTAAGTAATAATTAAATTATCATGCAAGATTATACATTTTAAAGATGATTTGATATTAAATTTAGGGTCTGTTTGGTTCGGATTAAAATCAGATTTTAATTCAAGTCAAAGTCAAATAATCAATATTAACCACATTTTTCATGGGTCCCACAACTTTTCAACCACACATGACACATTTCAAAATTTTTTATCACAGTTTATTAAAAATTTAATTTTAATTATCACCAAACACTCTCTTAATATTTTTTTGGTTTATGTTAGATGGATAAAATTTTATTTACCTATGAAATAAATGTGAACTAAATATTTTCTAGAGGTTTCTAGGGCTTTTTTTATTTATTAATTGAATAGTGACATGCAATGAATTTACACAAAATATTTGGGGCAATCAAATTGGTACATTGACCAGTAGTTTAATTTCTCAGTAAAAAAGGATTCAATTGTCTCGTAGACATCCTAGAAAATTCAAAAAGGAAATTTTGCAGGCGGTGCCGTGCTTTAAAATTTAGCATTTGTTTAGATACCAGAATTATCTACAAATTCATCCTTATCTTATATAAAAAAAATAAGTAGCCAGTCAAAGCAAGAAATGTCCACTTGGTAAGGGTGTAGGGTTCTTTGTGATCTCCACAAGTCATCAAATCCATTATAATTAGCTTTTGAGAGAGGAAAAAAAAAAGTGTATTTTGTAATAGAAAATGTGTGGCTAAAAAAAAAAATGAAAAATGTATTCTGAAATTAATGGAGTCCAAACAGAGGTTCAATGTTTAAAAATCTGATACGAAATATTTAAATTCGAAATTCAAATTATTTCATACAATAGTAAAACGTTCAAATTAAAAACAAAATAGAATTTTACGTATGACTTGTACATTTCATAGTAACTCAGACATTATTTTAGATTTCAAACTTTGAACCGAATTATTATCTTATTTCAACGAATTTTAAACACGTAAGTTTTGACCAATTTAGGACTAACTTGAAACTTTTCGATTCTAGTCATTCGATACTTTTGTCTTTCGTGGATGAGATTTTGAGTTGGATGGAGGCGGTGGTGTGTGGAAGAGTTGAAATGAGGTGTATGATGGGTGGTGTGTACACTTATTTTACATTGAGAGCTTTTTGAATTATATAAGTAATTTTGGAATATCCTTTTCGGTTGGCTATCTAGAAAGTTTCGTGAGAACACGTCTCAGCTAGCCCAACCCACAAAGGCTAAAACTTTAAATAAAGGAGAGAAAAACAAGTGATAAATTACTACAGAACCCCTCAACTATGGGCGGCTGCTTGATGTCAAAGCATACTCTTCTTGACATGCAACACCATTTTTGGCTCTAGAAAGTGAGAAAATTAGGGTTAGGTATTCTAACATTTCAAGTTATGTGGTTAAGGGAATTTAACCTAGAGTTTTGAGTTCTGTTTATATTTAAATATGTGAATTTTGGTTCTTATATAATCGAAACTTTCAATATATATATATATATATATATCGTGAAACTTTCATTTAAATTGAAGAGATATGTTAGGGGATGACAATTTCCAATTTTGCTCTTAAACTTTATGTCATGCGAAGATACCCAACGATTTAATGAACATCAATAATTTTACACTTTTAATTAGTGTTGGTGTTCGACCTAACATTTATTAGAAAAAAGAATCATGGTACCCCAAGACAACACAATGTAAAGTCAGACTACGCTAGAAAAGTTTAAGCTCGGACATTAGCCATTGTAATTTAAGAGACATCATGATTAATAAATCCCTTCTACACTGTCTCGCCTCACCACCAACTACTCTCAGTACAATCAATTATAAGCAAGTAATGATTATCTAGCATCAGATCATCATTATTTGATGTCATAACTGAGGTGTAAGTGTAAAGATGACCTACTAAACCGACCTCATTAGCCAATTAATAAATCAAATTTTCAAGCATTGACAAGCATTCTAGATTGGTATTGTAGCAGAACATACCCTAAGCGGGCATGACATGAATTTATATTCTATAAATCGGGCCAAATGGTCCTCTCTAGAGGCAAAACTAGGGGTGGGCTTGAAACCCACAGCCCGCACAATCGACCCAACCCGACCCGGCTTCGGGTCGGACCGGGTCGGTTTAGGGATAATTTCGGGTCGGGTCGGTCAAATAAATTTAAAATAATTGTGGGTCGGGTCGGTTCAGCCCCAACCCGCCCACTTGCTTCAAAACCCTAGCATCATCTTCACCTCCTTCAAAATGGAAGCTGTCTTTGCTGTTGGAGGTACTGCTGGAGCGTTCCTTGCCGTCGGAGCAGCCTTCTTAAGAGAGGAAAGAGAGAAATTTATCACCAGAATCAGAGGTTAGTGAGAAAGCTTTAAACTGGGACTCGATTCTTGATAGAAAAAGCATGGCCTCGAAGGGTTTAGAAAGTTCTTGCTCATACTTTGTCAACATTTCATAGTAGGCCTCCATGAATTGGTCAAGTGCTGGATTTTCACCGATATAGCTTGTGCTATTGCGGCCCATTGCAGCAGATGAACATGCTTCTTCAAGTCTTGACACCACTTCAGGAGGAGCTCCTATCTGTAAAATAATTTCCATTATCAGTACGACTTTATATACTTAGGAGTCTTCGTCGGAGCCGCCTTCCTTCTCCTTGGTGGTTCTGACAGCGCCTTAGTCTTGGCAGAAGGAGTGGGCTTCTTATTAGCCAGAGCTGGAGATGGAGAATTGTGTTTTTCAGATTCAATTTCACATTGTTTTTTGGGTTGTTTCTTACTTTTTTCGAGGACCCGACCCGACCTCGATTCGGGTTGGGTCGGTTTGGAGTAAGAGCCGTGTCGGGTCGGTTTGAGGAAGAGCCCAAAATCGGGATTATCGGGTCGGGTCGGTTTCGGGCCAAAGTCAACCCTACTCGACCCATTGCCCACCCCTAGGCAAAACTAAAATAGCCACAGACACTTTCAAATGTTTCTTTCATAAAATTACATTGTAAACTTTGAACCAATTTTAGCAATGCTCAATAAATTTTTTCTTTTTAACTTTATCTAATATCGTCGTATCATTTTTAAGTAATCAACAAATAGGTTGGAATCTATGGGGTGTTTGACACCCATTTTATTCAAAAAAATGTGTTTTTGAATAGTGATTGATGAAAGAATGTGTGGTTAAAAAGTATAGAGAATTTTTAGGTTTATGTGTAATATTATTTTATGATAGATATGTGGTTGAAATGAAGAAAGAGAAAAAAATGAGAATTAGAAAAAAAATGGATGCCAAACGAGGACTAGATCTTCAATTTTGAAAGTTGAAGATTCATAACCACACCACATGAAAAGTTAAAATAGATTTTTATCAGCTTAAAAAAAGTCAACTTTGTCAAATATGCAATAAATTCATTGTCTGAAAAAGTAATCTTAAACGCGGCTCTGGAGTGGCGTGGACACTGGGAGAAAGAATGGGGCTGGGGCAAACAGTAACTTCACCGGCAGGCAAATAAATCGTGTGGTGTGGTTCTGGCACACGGCACGCAAAAACACGGTTCTACTTTATAAACACGACACGTGAATTCTTGATTCTTCAAGATATAATGCTGACACGACACGTGTACGCCTCCCTTAAGTGAGTTAGTGAGAAGCGAAGCTCACCGTCTGAAAATAAAATTGCATAATTAGGTGTCCACAGAAAAAAGACAGCTGGACATTACATCCTCCTTGTTGAGCGGCCTTGCCAGGTGCCAAATTCTATTGACTTTGTGGGCAAGGAAAGATCAAAATTGATCACCAACTCCAGCGAGTGGGGGTGAAAACTTCCCACGATTATTGATGTGATAAATTATTTATTTTAATCATACATTTTATATTTTTCACCACATATTTTATCAATTTTTATTAAAATCTACTAAAAATCTAATTTTTAATTAAACCAAACATAAGTTTAAAAAGCAATTATATTATTCAGTATTATCCAAACATGAATTGATGCACACATGGCATACATGCAAAATGATCTTAGGTACCTTAGTCTATCAAACTCTTAGCTAAGAGTCGATGAGTAAATTTTAGAATCTACACATTTAGCCCCTGTTTGATCCGGATTAAAATTCGATTTTAATTCAAGTCCAAGTCTAAATTCAAGTCAAAGTCAAACAATCAATATTAACCACATTTTTTCATCGATCTCACAACTTTTGAACTACACATTTCAAAAAATTCTATAATAATCTACTAAAAAATTTAATTTAATCTACACCAAACACCCTCTTGATCATGTTTGTTTAACAATTTTTATGATAAATTCACGCCATATCTAATATTGAACAACGTTGTCCAAAAATTTTACGGTATTAAAGAGTAACTTTATTGTTTAAATTATGTAATACGTGAATAATTTTATAAATAGATATGACGATAATATGTTCGAGCCATATTTGAAAGATGGGCATCGAGCGTGTCTATTACATAAGCGAAAACAATGTGCTCCAATGGAAAAGCATCTTTATTGGGATTAGTATTTTCAAAATTTATGATTAGGATCCTTGTAATGACAAAGTAAGACATCAAGTGAGTAAAGAACAAGGGTTCCAAGTAATTTGAATCTAGACAACCTCAGCATTGGGAATAGATTCGACGAATGGATTGTTTTTACGTTGTCCTAAATGACACGTGTCAACACTGAAAATCAGTTGCCACGTGCTTGATAAAGTCACGTCAAATGTGAGATCTTTGACAAAATAAAATAAAAAGTGGATTGTTTGGCAAATTATAGACCGTTTAATGAAGATTACTTCTAATGACATCCAAGGGAAAAGTGAAAGAGGTACACAGCACAATTGTTGCTAAAGGCGGCCAATTGCTTAAGCATTAAAATTAAATTGCCACTTAAATTAGGACAAGTTTGGTAGTATACAAAAACTAAATTCGCCTCCCGGGACACATCCAAGTTGGCAAAGGAAGGACGTTGCTGGGCTTGCAACCTCAGCGTGGGGAATTCGATTCCTGGTTGAAACAGCTGAGTGATGTAATAATCAATATTGGTTGGAGTAATTTGGTGGTGTAATAACCATGGAGGAAGACTCACTTGGGGCCAAGAGTATAAGGGGTGCTCGAATACTGGTCAACTTGGACATAACCCGTGGTTTACCTCTACCAGTTACTGAGGGGCCGGTGACTGGTGGTCCAGTAACTTAGTCTGGCTAAGTTGGGATACCTGGGTACCAAAAAAAAAAAAAAACTAAATTCAAAATATTTATATATAGAACATAAAAGTACTATGACGTGGAAAATTCAAAATCTTGGCTTATTCGCAAATCTCAATTGATACTCTACGTCTCTACCCGTAGAGTTGAACAGCATATGCCTTTCCTTTCCTCACCAACTTCATCTTGAATTCCATTAATTTAATTTCCTTCTGCCTGGCTTCTCACCAGAAAAAGTATTACCAAACTTTTCTCACCTAAAAAAAATTAGTTTTTTTATTTTTATTTTTAACTTAAATTGTTAAAAATCTATTACCTTTTTTGGGTAGGTCGAGGCTAACTGAACTTTCATAGATTATGTAACATGTCGATTATGTAACGCGTCGATTGTCGTCATCAATGTCGTTCCATCCATCAAAAAGGTCAAAAACTGTGACTGTGAGTGGTTAAAAAGTAGGAAATTTTTTTTGGTATGTATGTAAAATATTTTACTATATGAATGTGTGATTAAAAATAATTATATGACAAATTATAAAATAAATTAATGAATGTCAAACATCCACTTTATCACGTCAGTTCATTAGTAAATTATTATATTTTTAGCTATTTGAAAGAAGGGTCGATTAGGTAGGAAACTGTATTTATATTTTCAACTGTCACCAGTCTCTCAACTTTGGAGCATTTAAATCACATGTTTTTAGTCTATCATGACCTA
Source organism: Fraxinus floribunda (assembly GCA_903798395.1). Lineage (NCBI taxonomy): Eukaryota > Viridiplantae > Streptophyta > Magnoliopsida > Lamiales > Oleaceae > Fraxinus > Fraxinus floribunda. Next base: position 265 of record CAIGRS010204573.1, on the reverse strand, counting down.
AAAGAAAGTGTCACCGTGACGCGTACGTTTTTTCTTCTAACATTGCCTTTAACCTTCTCGTCCTTTTTATATTGAAATAAACCATTTTCTCACATTATCCATTAGAAATCAAGGGTTTGAATTTTGACTTTAAAGTGTAGAGACAGATAAAAATCAGAGCTGTATACACAGTGGCGGACCCAGCATCGAAACTCAGCCCGGGCGGACATTAACTAGTCAACGTCGATAATCAGCTATCGTAAGAACGAGATAATTTTACATATTT